>APFE030612377.1:50999-82879 GCA_000404065.3 Pinus taeda | reverse complement strand
AATATTTAACACTTTCAATGGAATAGTAATATAAAAAATATTTAGAATTTTTTTTTCATTTTTTGAAATGATATATGTTAAAGAGTTTAGACTTCTGTAATCCATACTTGAGTGTGAGAATGATTTCGGCAATATCACATAGAGAATCATTTGTCGACGCGTTTCGAACCAACTAGTGTGGTTCATCGTCTTGACGATGAACCACACTAATTAGTTAAAACGATAAATCACACTAGTTGGTTTGAAACGCATCCACAAATAGTTCTCTACATGATGATATATTTTTTTTATAATTCTTCTTTTATTAAGTTAAAAATTCTTAGAATATTATTTATAATAAATAGAATAGAAATTAATTATAATTAAACTTTAAATTTATATCATCTCCGAATCTAACCTGCAATGAGAATCCAAATTATTTATATCTAAATTTTATTTCTATATAATTATATAAAAAATATAATAATAAAAATGAGATTTAAGTTCTTAACCACCTAAACTTTTAACGTAATATGTTGTAATAAAAGTAAGACCTATTATTCTTTATTTTTTATTTTTTACTTTGGCCGGAATCAATTTTGACGATTTGTCAATTGTGAATTCCGAAATGATTTTTAATAAAAGTTGTCTCTTATTATTTATTTCTATATAAAACATAATTTCCCATTCAACCATGATATCTATAACTTGTACGCTCATACTCTAACTGTATAACAATCTTGTAATCAATAACTCATATCTATTTTAATATTATAAAATGTACTTTAATATTGTTTTAATATGATGGTTTTGGTATTTTACAAAATGTCCCTTAATATTGTTTTAATATGGTATTGAATTTAACATATTAGATATTTGATGGCCTTGGTGTGATGTTGTATCAGATATAATGTTTTTATTTAATAATATATTGTTGGAATTCAATGTATTATGTCACTTCAAATTTGTAATAATATGGGCTTTTAAATTAAATATAATATTAAAAAATTATTTATATGTATTAATAAATAATAATACTTGAAGAAAAAATATATATTATAAAACATTATAAACACTTTTCACAATTTATTAAGTTTCATTGACCCAAAAAAATTGGTTATATATATTGGAAAACTTGCGAGATGTTTTTTAAATACATTAGTGTTATTTTCCAATTTTAAAAGAAAATTCGCTTTTTCTCCTTTCTAGAATGGCAAAAGTGAGAATTGTTGGTATTGTTGGTATTGGTAAGCTAACAATTATATTAATTTAAAAATGTTTTTATAAATATTACAAGAATAATAATTAATAATTATGTGATATTTGAATATAAATAGGGAAAATAATAATTATTTTTCTTAGCTATTTAAGATAATTCCCATTCATATATAAGTAAAATAGAATGTTCGTTTATATAAAATGGAATGTTGTTTATATTGTGTATATATTATCTAACGATAAGTTTTGTTTTTGTTTTTTTTGTTTTATTTTGTTTTTTTTTTCATTAGAAGATGGTGACATAATTCTTATGTGAATTGTAATTTTCTTTTATTTAAATTGTATTTTTGAATATATAAAAAAATTATTACTTGAAAAATCTCTAAAGTATTTGAATTATATAGACTCGGTGATTTAAATATGCAATTCTAATAAATTCTCATCATATTTAGGGTAAAATTGATTGAAAAATAGTTTTTCTTGTGGGACAACTAAGTGGTTGGAACAATGTGATGTTGTACTCTCCACTCGACTTCAATCCCCTAGGGGGACATCTTTGGATGCTTGTGACAAGGCTCAAGGAGTAGGCTCCCCCACTGTCATGGAGTCTCACTCCTTACTAAGGAGTAGGCTCCCCCACCCTCATGGAGTCTTGGCTCTTGCTGAGGAGTATATTCCCCCACCCTTATGGAGGCTCGACTCATGCTAAGTCATAAATTCCTAGTATATCTAGTTTATAGACTCTTGAATATACTCTTGGTGTGTAGCCTCTAAGTTTGATCCACCCTCATGGAGTCTGGACTCATGCTAAGGAGTAGACTCCCCTACCCTCATGGACTCATGCTAAGGAGTAGACTCCCCTACCCTCATGGACTCATGCTAAGGAGTAGACTCCCCTACCCTCATGGACTCATGCTAAGGAGTAGACTCCCCTACCCTCATGGAGTCTCGGCTCTTGCTAAGACATAAATTCCTGGTATATATGGTTTATGGACTCTTGGATATGCTCTTGGTGTGGAGCCTCTAAATTTGATCATGCCCCTTGCATAGATTAAAAAAAATAAGAAATAAAAAATTGATTGAAAATATATATTTAAAAATGGAGAAAAACTTAAAATGTTTAGACTATTCTCTACTTAATTACAATTTCTACGAATCTACTAATGATCCTTTATGAAAATGCTATAATTTTTTTTAAGATGACATCAACAAAATGGTAGTCAAGTAGATTCTTTGTACTCCTCCCTACCCGAGTTCAATTCTCACAAGTGACATGTTGATTTATTGGCTCTATTAATGATCCTTTATGAAAATGCTATAATTTTTCTTAAGATGACATCAACAAAATGGTAGTGGAGTAGATTCTTTGTACTCCTCCCTACCCGAGTTTAATTCTCACAAGTGACATGTTGATTTGTTGTGATAAGACTTCAAGAGTGATGTCCCTTGGCATAGTAGTAAACTTGGATATACTCTTAAATTCTAGTGACAACTAGTATGTTTGAATGTACATAATTAAACATATATAAATCTAAATGTTTTAGGATATGGACTTTTTTCAAAAATCATCACCAAAATTCAATGATACAATTTTTAGTTAAATTGAAAAATTTCATTGTATATCTACTACTTACACCTTCATCACTATTATTCAAGGAAAACCACAATACCTGGAGTGGTCTGTAAGGGGGCAAAATTTCACTTTCACTCCTGCCAGATATCTCTGGGTCTTGGGCTATTAACATGTTTCCTTACATCCAAGAAATTAACATGTTTCCTTACATCCAAGAAAGATGAGCGAAGCAAAAAGAGTTCCAGACTCACTGATTACACTTATATTACATCTAAATTATACAATAATTTTAATATTTTCTTCCAGACTCACTAATTACACTTATATTACATCTAAATTATACAATAATTTTAATGTTTTCCATTATTAAGAAAAAAACTTTCGGTAGGAGAATTTTTGCTACATGTATATTACATATAATTATATAATAATCTTAATATTTTCCATTATTAAGGAAAAAAAATTTCAGTACAAATCACATAGGAGAATTTTTGCCAATGGGGTTTGAACCATCGAGTGTAGTTCACTAACCACCCTGGATGGTTTGAAACCATCAAGTATAGTTCACTAGCCATCCTAGATGGTTTGAAATGCATCGACAAAAATTCTTCTATGTAATTTCTACCCAAATTTTTTTCTTCATTCAATATAAATCACAAAAACCTGAATTCAAAATTTTTCCGCTATTCTTTTATATTTTTAACCAAATTAAAAAAAAAAAAAAAAAAACATAAAATATTTAAAATAAAAATAAAAATCCAAACCTCTCCATAATACACCCCAAAAATCATCCCCACCTTCTTTTAACCAACCACACAAACCATCTTTACCAACCACACGAACCGGAATGCTATATACATTAATAAATTGCCCAATGGAATGATATACCCTAAATTGGAGGTGTTGCAAAGATTCCAACAAATGTGTGTTTGTTTTATGAATTAATTAATTAAGCATTACCGTGTGCATTGCTCCCCTAACAACCTACCAATATTCGTTGTTTCCCATGGGCCATGGCCTTCCTTCTATAAATATTCCTCCCGTCATCAATTTCATCCTCTTCCATCCGCGTGCGTTTTAAGGGTCGCTCGCGACAGCGACCGGACGACACGTCACACAGTCGTCCCATCACCTACCACTACGTGGCAGGCGAACATCATAGCCTGTCCCCACGCGGGCGCGGCTGCAATCACCCCCGATTCTCCTTTCCTTTTCCCCCCTTTCAAAGCAACCTCCGGACGTCAGCCCCGGCTGACGTGGCGTACCGAACCTGCATTAAAAATTCCCTCCGACAGTGGGCCCCGATACGACAACCGGACGTGGCACCCAGCTGTCCGACGTCAACAGCTACATGATGCCTAACGGCAGCCCGCTACGTGTCGGACAGCGGCCGCCCCTCGGTGCGGCACAGCCTGGATTCCGTACGTACTCGCAACTGACGCGCCCGTCCAACGGCTTCCGTTTCCCGAGGCTGAAAATAAAAGGAAACCCAAAGGCCACCGAGGGCGATAAACCCGCGCCATTAACTACCAGGGTTAGGTTCTCCGCCCACTCAAGTACCGCCACGTCGGATACAAGTCAGTCAACGATAAGATGGCGAGATCTTTCACGTGATATTCCTCCTGGCTGTAAACCTCTGGGTGGGGCGGGACCCACCCCCGGCGGCCTGTCCGATGCCACCATCGCCGTGTTGGTACGACCGTCGACCTGCCGGAACTTTCCCCGCAACTAACCGCGGTTAGCCAAATCCAATCTCCCTATAAAAGGAAGGATCCGCTCCCCAGAGTCCCCCACAATTTAATAAATAATTTCCTACCGGTTTTCTCTCAAACCCCACACCCACACCCAACCCCCCCTTCTTGCAATACCGAGGCGGCTGTATTTGTTTGTTTGTTTGTTGGAGTCCAGGCTGTTATGTCGGCAGCGCACACTCCCCACCCTCTGCCACGTGTCCTCCTCGCCGTTCCAACCACCTGCTTACCTAACAGCTCATCCCTCCGCTCGCCCCTTTATTATTTCTGCCACAGGAATCGCGTCAATTACCGAAAAAGAAATATAACGTACGCCTGTCGCATTTAATATTGAAAGGAAATTTTAAATATTAAAGAAATATTGCCATATCTTTATTTAATTTTTAAATACCCCATCCATACCCGCTGATTTGAAAGTCATAGCATGAGATAAGTATGAAGTCAATTCAGACTTTATATATTTTTTTTTAATAATTGGGCATATCTCGATGGGAGCGATTTTGGTTTAAAAATAGTCTCAAACCATATGACCGTAGCTTCACTTTACAACTAAATGATTACAATTCCCGATGTTTGAAAACTTGTGGGTGCACCGAAATTTCTTGTAATCTGCCATGTGACCAACCTAATCATCCCCTTCCAAATTAAAAAGACTCACCCCAGTCAAATTTTTGACCGTTGGGGAATGTTTATCCACATAGGACTCCACTAACACAAACCATCTCTATCAATTATAGTTAAAATTAAAACAATCATTGGAATAATTAGTTGCAACAATTTAATTAATTCTTTTTCTAATTATGCTTTCACCATTAAATTAGTAAAAATACCTTTTAATTTCAAAATTATTATTTATTAAACCTTTTTGCAATATAAAGGTTTTTTTTAATCATAAAAAGATGTTTTATAAATAAAGAAAATATAAAAAACTTAGTGCTGGTTTGTTGGTATTCTTTAAATTACATTATTCTATGAAAATTGAGAAGAAAAAACAGATAAAAACAAAAATTATGGTTGTTAGATTCCAATTTCCACACATGACAATGGATTACGTTTGTTTGTGGAAGTCTGCATTGGCCATAAAAGTTATCATCACCACCATACTCATCTTCATTAAAAATGTGACTTGGATCTCAACATCAATTTGTACACTATGATTACTTTTCAATTTCATGCTGGATAGATAAAGTTGTAGTGGTGCGTGTAAAGTCGAGTTGGTCTTAATATAGAGATAGTAATCATAGTGATATATGTGAGATGGTAATTATATGATATAATATATAATATATTATTAAATTATAATATTTAGAAATTTTAAATAGATATTCCAAAACACATTTATGATATCTTATTTCTGGGGTGTGGGTCTAGTATATTTTTAACTTTATTATGGATCAATGTGTTTTTTGCTAAGAATTGAATTTAAATAAGGGGTCTATAAAATTTACCTCATCATTATTTATGTTATGAATCCCTTGATTTATTATGTTATGTTTGTGTAGCAAGTTTCGTGGTAAGGTTGATTTGGATTAAGATATTGAGAAAATGATAAATGGAGGGTAAGAAGTTTATTGACTAGAAAACAATTGTGGACTGACAAAAATATATTCCTTTTTGCCACTCTTGTTTATGTTACCTTATATGATTGTGAAATTTGGGATTGTAGCATCTCTAGATAATTGTGGAGAAAGATAAAACAAATCCAAAAGTGTTTTATAACTTATAATTTTAAAATTAAACATAATACATCATACCTTATCCTCCTCGTTGTTGTTTATGTTATCTTATATGGTTGCAAAGTTTGGGATTGTAGCATCTCTAGATGATTGTAGAAAATGATCAAGCAAATACAAAAGTGTTCTATAACTTATAATTTTAAAATTAAACATAATACATCATACCCTGTCCTCTTCATAAAAGTAAATCTTTCCCACTAAGAGCATGACTATGAGTAGGTAGTTAATATCTAGGTAAAATATAAACAACATAAAAGATAAGAGACTTCCTAAGATTGCTTTAAATTTCAATCACTTATATCTCAAGCAAGGTTGGCATAAAGATACCAAGTCTTGGCTAAATCATTAGAGCATCAAAGAAGATGCTCTTTTGTGAAATTATGACATCCAAATTTAAGGAAAATTATGACCTGATTAAAAATTCAAGGGTAAATGTAAATTAAGGTATTAAAAGGACGTGATCAACTCTAATTAAAAAAATCTTTTAATAAAAGAAAATCAACATTGGTAAAATAAGAACATATTTTCATGATCTCCATAATGAAACAAGGTGTTGGACAATTCCTAAAATGTAGTGAGTGATTTGTTTTTAATCTTTGTAACACTAGAGAGTTGAAGATATATATATATTTTTAAATATCTTATATATGCTCACATTAAATCTCAATTTCAAAATATTTGTTACAATACAAATCTTGCGAACCTTCTAATCATCATATCTATCGGTGAGACTTCATTTCCACAGCCCTTGCCGCTTGAGCTACCCCATATGGTGATGTAGAAATGCTTTCATAAGCATTTTCTAACTTATTAACTAAAATTTTTCTAACATATTAACTAAAATGTCAAATAGACTTAGTAAACTTTCAAATAAATGTTAAGTTTGACAAAATAATAAAGATGATCACTTCTAAAAAATTGGTTTTAAAAAAAATATCATTTTTTAGTAACACTGCAATTTATATTTTTTAGTAACACTGCAATTTTAAATTGTTTAAATAGCATTTTTTAATTGTATAAATGAATTCAAAACCCTAAATTTAAGATCAACTAATAAAATCTATAAATTTTATTTTTTGACTTTAAAAATAAATTAACAGTATAAATTATTTTTTGACTTTAAAAAAAATTAACATATAATTTATAAAACTGCAATTTTACATTTATTTAAACTGTATTATTTATAATAAAATAATTAATTTGTAAAAAATCCTCTAAATATTTAAATTATTTTAAATTTATTAACTTAAATTAATTAAAAAAATGAACCGAAAAGTTAAATCTAATTTAATAATAATATTTTAGAAGTTCCAAAAACTTTAATATGATAAATGATTAAAAATAAACTCAAAACAGTTAAATCAGTTGTAATATCTTTCATTGATTATTAACTTACTCCACATATAAATATTATAAAACTATATGTCATTTAAAAAATTACTTGGAATGTCACAAAATGTTATAATAAAAAATTTAATTTTAATTAAAAATGGTTAAAATAAGAGAAGATTGACAGCTTATTTTGACAAGATAGTTAAACTCTTTAAATACTGAGATTATGAAAAATATTATTTATAAAAGATATCTGTAATTATTAATTTTTGTTCTTTACAATATTCTCAATTTTATTTTTCCCTTGAATGTCACATTTAAAATACTATTTCAATGGAATAGCATATTCTAACATTATGATTTCATGCCATATTAATATTTGGGTTCACTGTCATGCTGGGTGGGTTCACATTGTGTGGGCCCCGGTGTGACTCATGGTTCTTATCCATATAAGGTCGGTAGGACAAGATTTAGTTCACACCAATGCTTTAACCCGTCAGGTTTCCATGGGTTAAGCCCCCGCGGTCAACAAAATATCTACGTCGCTAACAAACCCAAGGTTAGGTACGAGTCCTGAGTCGACACGGCTCTCATTTTTTTCCAAAAAACTAAGGAAAAAAAAAAAGGGCATGGATGTGCGCGAAAACCGGGGCGCGGTTTACATGGGCGGTTTGGGGACCGGAGGTTTGGAATTAGTGGCCCGGAGAGCGGTTTTCAGCGCTGGACTCAGCTCACTGCCATATATAAAGCCCAGCCCGAACTTCCAACGGAGCTTGTGATTCTCACCGACACTACACAGCAGGAATAAAACGTTTTCAAATACGCGAGAGAGAGAGGGGCCGACCAAAGGAGGTCTGCAGTTCGAATCCGATTACGATCGTGTTGTGCTGAAACAATGGGAGTTCCAAAGGACGAAGCGGCGATGGCAATGGCGGTGGCGGAGCGGATCAAGGGGCCATGGAGTCCCGAGGAGGACGCATCGCTGCACAAGCTGGTGGAGAAATATGGGCCACGGAACTGGTCTCAGATTAGCAGAGGAATTCCGGGCCGCTCGGGGAAATCTTGCAGGCTACGGTGGTGTAACCAGCTGAGCCCCCAGGTGGAGCACCGCCCTTTCAGCCCACATGAAGACGCCACCATCATACAAGCCCATGCGCGGCATGGCAACAAGTGGGCTACGATTGCCCGCCTCCTCCCCGGGCGCACCGACAACGCTATCAAGAACCACTGGAACTCGACTCTGCGACGTCGCTATCATGGCGAGAAAGACCAGAGCAACGGGCTAGCTGTGAACTTGGAGTCGGCAGCTGAGGACAAAGAAACGATGACTCCGATGACACCTGTCACAGCCACGGCAACGGCAACGGCAACGGCAATGGCAATGCCAGTGGCTTTAGTGTTCCCAACGGCTGCAGACAACGTCAGGAAGCGGAGCAACAGTAGCTGCAGCGCTAATGACAATCCAGGAGATGCCGAGGTCGAATCCTGTAGGCTTAAGAGGCTCAATTTTTCTGAATCCCCATCTAGCTCTGAAAATATTAATAATAATAATAATAATGAAGAAGCTGTTAGTGGCCATTGCAATTCGGCCGCTGCCCCGGGTTCGAGTCCCGGGCAACAGCTGCATCGCCCTGTTCCGCGACAATCTGCTTTTAATTGCTATGAAGCTGTGAAAGTGCAGGAGGAAGCGTCTGCCTCTGTTTCTGCTTCTGGTTCGGCTGGCGCTTTCGATCCTCCAACCTCCTTAAGCCTGTCGCTGCCTGGAAGCGCTTCTACAAGCGAGAATAACAGCAGTGGAGAATGCAGCCCCACAGAACAGAGTTCTGAAATGAAATATGCAAAGTTTCAGGCTTATCAACAACCGACTGGTTATTCGTTTGCCAATCCGTTTCCTGTTGGTGGCTACATGAAGACAGAGGAGGCCATGGCTATGATGTCGACTGCAGTCAAAATTGCAATCGGGCAAGCACTTCCCCTAATTTTCCAGCTGCCTAGCGGTAATTCCCAAGAAGGATGTTCGGGCGATTCAGCTAATTATGGTGGAAGTTTGCTGTCTATTATGCGGGAGATGATCGCGAAGGAGGTCCAGAGTTATACTAACGGATCGCCGTGTTCAAATCAGGGGTAAGAAAAAGATTCTTATGGCGGTGAAATGGAGAAATTCGAGAAATATGTCGTGGCCTTGTGGGATAATTTCGGAGGGTCTGATCAAAACACAAGGGCGCAGGGATTGGAATTTATTTGTGGAAAAATGGATTTCTCCCAGAGGGGCAGAACTGTAAAGTGCTGAAGGCGATCTCGATTTCTGTTGATTTTCTTTTTGAATTGTATATCGTGAATCTGAATACTTTCTTCTTCTGCTGCGGCTTGTATACAAAAATGAATAAAAAGTTTTCTTTATTATAGAATAGCATAGCGCTATTTGATGCCATTCAAATAAATCTCAGAGAATGCGTTGGAATTATACATAGCCCCGAATGCCTGGAATCTTCTGGGGAAATCAACTGGTTGTTGATTAGGCCCATAGTTGGTTGCCTGTGAAGCAATCACATAGTAATTAGGATGTAATTAGTTTAGTCTGTTTATAGGCATTTGGAGCATAAGGCTGAAAGTTCAATGATGGTCTAAATTTTTTCAAATGATGGAATAGCGCCCCACCTCAGAGCTTCATGGGTTTACAGAGCTTAACAAAGTGTTTCGTGGCAATCATAAAAACGCAATTTAATGGTGGGTGTAACCATACGAGCTGGGGCATGAATATTTCTTTAGTTCTGGTGAATATTTGAAAGTTATACAACACAACACATACCGTTGAATACCCTGTTCACTCAAGAGAGACTTTGGCATTACAGAAAATGAATTTGTAGGCCCAATGAATGGAAAGCTCTACACAAACAAGATGAGAGCTCTACACAAACAAGATATCTGTGACAGTTATAGGAAACATGATTTAATGGTGGGTCACTGGCTGTAACCATACGAGGTGAGAGCATACATATTTTTTACCTCCTGTTGCATGTAATCAGAATTCTACACCAGAAACCATTGAGTACCATATTCATTTTCTCTGGATTACAGAAATGAATTTGTAGGCCCAATAAGTGGGGAGGGTTGAACTTCTAAGATTCAAATAATGGAACTCAGATTCTCTTCGAGTTTTACCAGTGTCAGATTCTCTGATCCATGCCTGTACTTAGACCAAAGTTGGGCTTGAATAGCAATTTAGTTTTAGCCAATTTTCAGGCTTGTCTTAACAGTTTATAGCCCTGCCAAACTGGTAAGGAAGGGAAGCCAATGGTTGCACTGCTAGAGCTAAGACATCACTAATATAAGAGTAGGAAGGAAGCCACTAGTGTATGTAGGTTTTTACAGTTAAACATCATGTTAAATTTTAAATTAGCTTCACATATTTGGAAGCAAGGAAACCATATCACTAAAGCAGAAGCATATTGTGATAAATTTGTATGGGAAATTGGGGATTATGAGAAGAAAATGGATTTTCTAGATCTTAAGATGTGTGGTCTCTTCTTAAAATCATATGATTCTGCAGGAAATGGATTCCTGGTATCAAAGTAAAAATTTTCTAGATCCACGATAATCTCTTCTGCAAGTCATATGGTTCTATACAGAGGATGAGAGCAGGGATTGTTAAGAGGATGAGAGCATGAGAGCAGGGATTGTTAGTTTGATTTGTAGAATTTGGAACAGTGTTTAAAATCTTGTGAACATCTGGTTAAGCTTTAATAAAAAGGAGAATGTAATGAACTGTTCTCATTATTATATCTTTCTTTAGGATAGAATTAAATGAAGGCATTAGAAGAGTTATAACTATTTTAGCTACTTAAGGGTATGTATCAAAATTTGAAATCTCCTCAACTCTCAAGGGTATGTATCAAAATTTGAAATCTATTGAACTCTCAAGGGTATGTATCAAAATTTGAAATCTATTGAACTCTCAAGGATATGTATCAAAATCTCCTGAACTCTTTAAGGGTATGCACCAAAATTTGAAATCTTTGAAATCTACTGAACTCTCAAAGATATGTAGCAAAATTTGAAATCTCCTGAACTCTTAAAAATAAATAGCAAAATTTGAAATCTCCTCAACTCTGAAGAGTATGTACCAAAATTTGAAATCCCCTGCACTCTTAAAAGTATCTACCAAATGTGAAATCTCCTCAACTGTAACATCTAAAGCCTCTTTCTGGAGCTTTCAACCAACCACCAAAGCTTCCGGGAGCACACATCAGATATCATATTTAAATTATACATGGAGAATTCAAGCTGAGGCTTTTCAACCAATCACCAAAGCCTCCAACAACATATTACCAGACCATAAACTTTATGGAAAAATTAAAGCGTGCTTTTCAACCAACCATCAAAGCTTACAACAGCATATACCAGACCATATGACCATAAGCTTCCAACAGCATATACCAGACCATATGACCATATTTAAACTATATGGAGAATTTAAACTATGAATAAACAGATATACTACACATTTATTAAGTTTGTTAAGGGTTTTTTTGGATTTTTTTGGTTGGAACTGATGAGGTGATTCTTTGGTTTTTTTTGTGCATTTGGGCTAATCGGAGATTTTGTGGGTTTTTTTTTAAATGATTTTTTTTTTAACCTGGCAATATATGATGGTTGGTGAGATTTCCTTATCAAGCAAGTTGCATTCTTCAATATAAAATAAATTTGGCATTTTAATTTTTTTGGGATATTACATAAATTGAACTACTTAAATTTTTATTTTTCTTTGACTATTCCAATTTCTAATCAAATTTGGAACAAATCACCTTATTAAACAGCTACCATTACCTTATTTGAAATTCTAAATAATTTATTCTAAATCATTCAAGTCAACATAGATATAATTTATACGTCTCTTTCTGTTCATCTTTTATTTTGACATTAAAATAAAAATATGAAATGAAAAATCAGTGTTGATATCAGCCCCATTCATATGTTTTCAGTGTTGACAATGGGTATTCACTTTCATCACTAGTAATGATCGGCGCATGCCAGCATTCAGAATGTTGACTATAGTCTTCTCATGTGTTCATTACTGTTAATGATTATTATAGAGAAGTCATATCAGCGCACGCCTACATCTAGAATCTGCACCATAGTCTAGTCTATGCATCCATGACGAGAGTATGAACAAAATTCATATGGTTAGTTTTTATTTTAATATTTGTTTGTAAATACTATTTACTATGGAAAGATTTACGATGGTTTTTTTTATTTTAGTGGGAAAACATACAGTAAAATTACCATTTTTTTTTTAATAGAGTAAGAAAATTTATTGTATTTTAGAGGTTAAATTAGTAGTGGTTAAATCAGTAAGTTTTTCTACTTTGTGAGAAAATCTGTCATATTTCAATAGTCAAACTAGTAGTAGTCAAATTAGCAAGTTTTTCTACATAGTGAAAAAATCTATCATATCTTAGTTGTCAAACCAGTGGTAGGAACAACCATTATTAGGAGAATCCCCAAATGCAGGTTGACTCGTTACTATTATTGAAGGAAAATTGGGACAACCATTATTGGGAGCAATCGGCAAATGCAAGGTCACTCATCATGGTTATTGAAGGAAAACTAGGCCACCTGGAATTACCCGTTTGTCGGTAAGGAAGCAAAGTTTCACTCTTACCATATGCCTCTGGGTCATCTGGGTTTTGGGATGTTAACTTGTGTCCTTACATCTAAGGAATAGGCGCTCTTAGCCAAATAAATGCAGTTTTAAGGAATACTTTAGGCCCAAAAATATTTACAATCTTTATCCACATAATAATTAAAAAAATAAATTGTTACCTATTTATTGCACTGAGAGGCCCTCTCAAGCCCAATATGGAAGAGATGTTGTAAATTGATCTAATGTGATGTTATGTTATGTTAGGTAAGCATTTAACTTGGGTCAATAAACTAAAATATACAACTTAATAATTTTATATTTATTATTAAAATAAAATAACCCTGCATTAACATTTTTCTACTTAGGTTAACTAAAATAAAAAAATTAAAAATAATTCTTCACATTAACAATAAAAATAAACTTAAAGTAAAGGAAATTTAAACAATACACTCTACGTTAAAAATAAAGAAAATTACAAATTAAATTTACTTAAAATAAAAGGTTAGTCACTTTAATAAGCATAAAATAATAAGGTAAAATCATGATTTGGTCAAGTTACTTGTGGATTTGAGCTCTAGGTTTATGAGAATCCACGCTATTCATGTGGAATATAGTCTATTTAAAAGAGGAAATTAACTTGTGGATTTTTAGCTCTAGGTTTATGAGAACCCACAGTATTCATGTGGGATATAGTCTATTAAAAGGATGAAATTAAACCACCATAGATCCATCTTAATTATGATCTACCAAGCCTCCAAAGGAATCAAATCTCTTTTGATCTCTTGGACGCTTGGTAGATCCAGAATTAAGATGGATCTATGGTAGTTATAATAATATTGAAGTATAGAAGAATAGAAGTGCCGCCCACAACAATGGAGCTTTTATTTACCTTATAAAGTGAATATCTGAGAGGTGGTGTCATTAATAATAGAAAGAGCTAACCTTTTTATAGTGGTATACATAAGTATTTCATAGGTGAAAAGTTATACGGGTATAAATAAGTATTTTAAGGATGAAAGGTTAATTATTAAAATTGAAGTGGAGTAAGAGATGTAACCATTTCATTTATGATATATGGTATTGTATAGATAATGTATAATGATAAAAGTGAAGAAGTATTAGGAGTGTTGTTGGGGAAATAAGTTATTAGATAAGTGTACTAAAGAAGCATGGTTTTGGATGATGTGCATTAATAACAAAGTTTTGAAAATTATCTCTTTTTAATAGTTAATACTTTTTGGCTAAAGTAATTTTAGATCACCAATGACATACAAGGTAATTCACCATGATGGAGTTGAAATCTAGATATCATCAAATTTTTCTCAAAGAAGGAGACACTCCTACCTTTAAGATTGAGTAATCTCTATATGATTAGTTAGTGACCCCTTTTAATTATAGTGATGCATTGAATACTTTGTTGTTTAATGAATGATTTTTTGTCTTGATTATAGTAGATTTCACTGATGTTTTAATCTTTAGTTCTATGTGGAAGTAGTGTGTGGTGCACATGAAACAAGTGTTGGAGACATTGAAGAAACTTTAGTGCTCAACAAACATAAAGAAGACTTGTGATTTTGCTATGTAATACCTATTACATAGTTGGGGGCATGTGATTGGTGTAGTCGAGTTGAAGATTGATCTTACGAAGATATATGCCATCCTTAAATGGGTTACTTTTACTAATATCACTAAAGTTAGGTATTTTGTGGGAAATAAACAATAGTTAAGGGAGTTCATAAAATCATTTTCTATTGTTGCAACCCTACTTCATGTTATAAAAACAATTCTAAGAGTTTCAACTTATAGAATAATTAATAGAAAGGGTTTGAAGAATTGAAGTAGTAGATTAGTTGAGCTCCATTGAATGACTTAATTTGTAGAGGTAATTTTGGAGTAGACATTGATGCTAGTAGGTATGATATGGGCATAATGTTAATGCAAGGGGGGATATTCTTTACTATTATTCAAGGATATTTCATTATGGAGCAATACAAAATAATTCTATATATGCCAGGGAACTTTGTTCTTAATGAAACAATGAAAACACTACTTATTGGCTAAGGAGACCACCATCCAAATTGACCATCATCTTATGTAATGCTTTCAAAGTTTGACCAAGTTCCAAAATCAAGTTATTTTAAATGGATGTGATTTATATAACAATTTTATTTGGTTATTAAATATAAGGTGGTCATCCACTGTCATACTCTCTAGGCCCCTATTGACAAAAAATCCAATGTTGGGAGATGTTATGCACAAGGATCCATTCACTTGTGAAGCATACAAAGAGGAAAATGCAAGAGATAAGGACTTGGAGGGGTGTATCAAAGGCTACAAGGTCAATAGAAAGACAAGAATTCACTACTATCTCCAAAATGGATTAGTCTACAAGATGGAGGATCATTGTGCCAAAGGAAGAGAGAGTATCATTAACAAGGATCCTCACATTGTTGGTTTGCATTTTAGTGTTAGAGATATATTTGCTACCTTGGAAGGTATGTTTATTTGTCAAAGATGTAAGAAGTAGTAGTTAGATTTATCACAATTTTTATTTTCTGTTGTCCCAATGACCCTAGTAATATGTGGCAAAGACTAAATAATGCACTTCTAGTGCTTACAATGTCGTGGAAAATATATTCCTGGATTTTTGGGGGGTTTGTTGAGGAAAAAGGGAAAGACGCTGGCTTGACTCTCCATATGTGATAGTACAAATGGTCAATGAGATGAGTGTTATTATGACTTGTAGGAGCAGTATTAATGATAATACCCATCAAGCTTGTCCTTAGAAAGAGTCTCAATGTAAGTCTGGGATTACAAAGAGCATAATTTCGTTTTATAGAAGGACTAAATTTCTTGATGCATGTTGGATTTGATTGTGTTCGAAGTTGGAAATGAAATTAAGGATATTTATTGGCTTTGGATGTGATAAGTGATATCATCCAAAGGCCATGCAGATTTGAAATTATATGAAAGTACTTATATATTTGGATGAGAGAATAAATTGCAATATTGACAAATGGTCATCATTTCAACAATAGTGCAAAAGAGGAAATGAAAAACAACTAATATAATCCTATGAGAATTTTGGTGAAGGTTGGTAAAAGAAAGCAGACATAAAAATAAATAAATAAATATAATATTACCTTGCAATCACCATTTGAATTTGATTTTTATTCTTGTCATGTGAGATGGTGGTCAAATATTTTCATAGCAATTCAATTTACCTTCATCCAAATTAAGAGTAGGGACTATTGTTATAGACATTTTTGAGCACTTCAACCCCAATAAAAAATGTCCATAAATTGAGGGCTCTTAAGTCCCTAAAAGGGTTGCTTCACTGCCTAAAGGAACAAGGTCAACTGATTACATCATCTCCCAGAAGTTATCTACTGAACACTGCTCATAAATGGTCAAAACTGGACCATACTAAAAGCTCCATGCAGGGGGTGCGATGCATATCACCTTCCTAATGAACAGGGTGCGATGCATATCACCTTCCCAATGATGCACACTGTTTTACTCTTTTGTAGGGTGCGATGGTCGGGAATGGAAAAATGGCAGGGACCATAATGCGAGGTGGAAGATCATGGAATCTTCCAGAAGCTTCTCCTCTGACACTTGCCACTCCATTTTCGACCAGGGATGAGTAAGAGATCTTCATTCTCTAAGTGGAAGCAGAAACTATTAGAGAGAAGACACTAATCAAGATCCCAAAAGATGACTCATCTCTCTGTAATCATCTATATATGGATCCCTCATCACAGAGATCCAGAGGCTGGAATTTTGTAATCTATAGAGAAGCGTTGTCAATATTCTTGTGTACATTCACAGTGTTGGGTGATTTTGCTTTGCTTGAGGTGAAAGAAGGACTTCTTAGCTGGAGGATGATGCTAGGTCAAAGCTTCTCATGGTTGTAATCCTCTTGCTACTTTTATCTGAATAAAGCTATTCTTGTTTCCTTCCATATCTTGGCGTACTTGTTTATATGTGCTTGTATATGGTTAATGTACATTTGATCCTACATTATTTGTGAATTTAGATCCTTGTTTCTTGCATATTACTATGTTGCTGTGATTCTACAGGTCCCTTTTGAAGCTGAGCAGACAAAGAGCGAGCAACAAAACTCTTTCAAGAAGGAGAGGGAATCGAGCGCAAGACTCAGGTTGGCCCTCTTGGTTCTCCTCTCATCTATTTTCGTAAAAGGAATCAACAATAGACTTTGATTGTTTGTTTCTAAGATAGCCACACATCTTAGTGGGAATAGCAGCATCCGTGTGGACACTATTCCCGTATAACAACTATATCCTTGGAGGAATGTACAAAATTACAAAAGCAATAGTGGGAAGAGATTTTGCAAGGGTACAAATAAGTATTTCAAGGGTTAAAGGGTTTTCCATCCAAACGCGAAGTGGGCGATATAATCACTATTAGATTCCATTTATGAAACATAGCACTATATAAATAATTCATAAGAGTAAGAGGAAGTGAGTAAATAGTGGTAGGTTTTGTTGGAGTAAGGAGTCACTGTTGGGTGTGTGTTATATTCTTTCCACGACTAGCCCCATGCACGGGGGGGGTCACAGGGGGGTGATAGCCCCCCCTGTGCATTGTGTCAGGCACAACAAGGGGGTCACAGGGGGGGCGGTAGATCCCCTATTGGGGGGTTTGAAGGGGGTGGTTGCCCCCCTCTATGGGGTCTGGGGCAGTGCCCTGGGGAATTTTTTTTTGGACCCTATATTAGGTGGGCAAACCTACCTATGGTTTTGTATGTGGTTTTCGCACATGGTTTTAGGCATGATGGTTTTCTACCCATGATATTTTGTAGATCCGGTCAAGGGAACTATGGTTATGTTCTAATATAGGGTTAATGGATGCTTCGACATGTACGAAAGGAATATAATGAAAAATCAATATGGTAGCCTCAGTTTTGGGATCAAAGGGAAAATCTCTATGTATATTTGTTTTATGTTTTATGCTCTTGCCTTTATTTGTTTTTTGTTTTTAGAATTTGTATGCAGATAATTTTTGTACGGAGTTAAAACCTAGAGTCACAACAATGAATGGTTCATGACATGGTTTCCTTGTGATATTAGTATGAAATAAGGACATGCTTGGAGAATGTTGATTGATTACATAACTTTAAAAAATACCATTCTCAATAGTTAGTGCTCTTTTCCCCATATTGATTATTTGCATATCAATGACAACATGCAAGGTAATTAAACAAAACGAGCTTCAAATTTGGATGTCTTTTAAGTTTGGATAAAGAAAGAAGTTACATGGAAGTCTATTTTAATCCAAAACAATGTATATAAGAATAGTTAATAATGCCTTTTGATTTCAATTATACACTATCTTTATGTGTATAATGAAATATGTGTTTTGTCCATTCATATATCCATTCATAATAGTGTTTTATGACACTTTGATATTTAGATACACTGAGAGTACCATGTGGTACATATGCAACAAGTGTTGGAAGCACTAAGGAAACATCGATGGCCATCAAACATATAGAAGAATTTTGAGTTTGAAAGGTAGTGCCTAGGGTACTTGGGACATTTGATTGGTGTATGAGATTTGAAGATTGATTCTATAAAGATAGAGGCCATCCTTACATGGGCTACTCCTAGTTATGTCGTAGAAGTTAGGATTTTGTGAATGATGACAATATTTAAGGAAGTTCACAAGGTCATTTCCATTATCACAACCCCATTGCACACTGTAGCAACCAACACTAGGAGTTTCTACTCAGACAAGAATCAATAAATAAAGTTTGAAAATTTGATAGAGGATTAGTTGAACTTGTGAAAGTCATTTGAAGTAGAAATTGATACTAGTAGATACACTATGGGTTTATTTCTAAGACGAGGGAGAATGTTTCCATGTCAAATCTATTCCATGGAAAATGGAGGAAACCGACATATATTATTAAATATATATGATTTATTAAATAGTAAGTGGGTTCTTACAATGATATATTACTTTTTTATTTATACACATATTCTTGTCTCTTCATAAGAGGTCAATCACTTAAAAGATATTGTTAAACTATTAATTTGGATTCTTTGTTTATGTTCTAATTTGCGCAATTACATGTCATATTGCAATGTGTTGTGTAGGTAAATCCCCTCTGCGGACAGAGGTGATCCCACTAGCCTAAATGGGGTCTAGCAACAATCAAACAACGCTAACACGCAGGTTCCTAATTGCAAATTAATGACCGATGATGAAGGCCTACCTCGAATCCAACGCTAGTATTTGTAGAAGAGTCGTCGCTCCCGTTCTTTCGCTCCAGCTGGTCATAATCCCCACGATCCTCGTGAACGGACGCCTGCACATGCAAAGAACAATGCAAATACAAGAATAAAATCCAAGAAATGCAACTATATATCAGTCAGAAAGGATATAACTCAAACATCATTATAAAGACAATAAGAGTGGAACCATAATGATAGTCGTCTATTATTATTGATAAACAAAGAATACAACCAAGTTTTGACGTCAAATCCTCCTTTGGCTGGGTGATCAGCAACACATGCCTTGAAAAGCATGTTGGGAATGGGGAACAAGCCTCTCTCTCCTTGGTTACTTGGACAAAGATCTCCTCTTTAAAGCTATAGCCTTATGGGGATGAACAAGGCCTCTTGTAGCATGATCTTAGCAATTCTCAGACTTTGGGACTTAGAATTTGGAGCTTTGAAGAGTAGAATTACTAACTAGCTTGTCAAAGGCAAAAGGACAAGCTTATATAGAGAGAGGAGAAGGAGATAGGATCATCCACAAGATTCATGGGATTGTCCTTATCATTAGGAAGCTTCCATGAGAGGTGGAGAACTACTTTCCTTCTATGGAGATTCGAAACCCAACTGAACTAACTCAAACTGGAATCAGTTCATGAATAGTTTAGGAAGAACCTTCGCAAGTTGGTTTGTTAAAAACTTTACCCAACTGGGTTGGCGCTAGTGCGACTCTGAGACAGAGCGTCAGCTGGTGTGCCCTCTTTGGAGGATTTCCCTCATTGGCGCGAGTGATACACTGAGGAACAACGCCAATGGAAAAATAGCTATTTTTGTGGGTATTTTGCAGAAGGTGTCTTCAGGGCATATGAAGTACATACTCAAGGGGATACAATGCAGGTGTTTTCAGGTCACAGGTCTCGGAATAAGTCCTCCAATGTGTGGGAGAAGGGGTAACAGGGATGGTGACAAATTACTGTGTAACAGATGGCCCCTAAAGCATGAGGCCCGAGAGAGAGAGGGGTGAAATGCTTTACAAGAACATGGTCGACTGAAAACACGGCCGCAGGAGAACCTGCATGAAGAAGTACAACTGATATCTCAAGTACATGATGTATGTGGTATGGGCGCAGCCATCCATAGCAGAGTACATAAAAATCTGGATCCAAGGTATGGGCGTAGCCATCCAACGAGGATCGATGAATAGACTCAGGAATGGTCACAACCATCCAGTGAAAGAGTCATGTAATGATCATAATAATCCACAAAATCGCAACCTGGATCTCAAAAGACAAAATCCAGGGTCTTGCGCTCCATCTTGACTTGAACAAAGTACAAGTTCAAGCATGCGAATATGGGAGTCGAAGTCGAACATGCAGGAACATCGTCTAATTACCAGTCAATGATGAAAACCGTTAACAAACGCGAGAGGTACCACCAATAATGACAATGGTCCTCAAGGTACTATAGGTACAATCTACGGCATGCGAATCAATGAGCCGGTGTCGAACACCCATAGAATCATTCGATCGGAGGCTAATGATGAAAACTTCGTGTCAAAAACGAAGAACCTGCCATTGAGGCATGCAGGCTCCAAGGCACCTGAAGGGAGTCTCTAGGTCAACTTCCTGGATAATGAGTTGGAGTTGACAGGAAGTGACCTTGATCGAAGGTGGGCCATAGTGTTTCCCACATCATCGACACGAGACATAGAAGGATAAAATGTTTTGTGTGAGGTATCAGAGGGAGGTTGAGTATTCTGCGAGGTCAACTTCTCTTGAACATATTGGCGGCGCGACAGTGGACTTGGCAGTATTTGACATCAAATGATCAGGGGTCATGGTGACAAGACAATGAGCAGATGAGAGCTCAAACAAGATAACCCAAACCTACGGAGGCAAGTGTAAAAACAAGATGAGATGTCCCCACCCAGACACGAATGCAGACAAGTGCCATGTTCAAGAGCGACATATTGCCGAAATGAAGATAATTGTGGTTCCTTTTTCCCCACCATTTCTGGGGAGTACCCCGGTTATTTTTGGATGACACGCTTGACGGGGATAGCATATGCTTGGGAGGCATCATTTCGACGGAATCCGATGTCATTTAGTTTTAACGAGTCTGACAAAGGAAGAAATTGGCATCTTTTCATGTTTAGATAGTTTGAAAAGACAGCGGAAAAGTAAACTCCAGGGGTGTCCTTTTTCGTAAAGTTGTGTCTCTCGAGCCTGAAAAAGTATAAAATAATGCTCAAAAGAACCGCCTGATCATTACGACCGAGGAGTACTTTTCATAAGTAGTGATTCTGATCTGAAAAAGTAAAAAAGCGATCGAAACCATGTCGTTTCATGACCGTTAACGAACCTGAAACGACAAGGGTCCGAGAACCTTTTCATTTTTACACGGTCAGAAAAGGGTTTAAAGACAACCACCTCTCATTTACATTTAACGAGTCGAGAGGGCCAACCCGACATTCTTTTAACGTTTAGAGAGTCAGAAAAGAGCAAAAAGATGACTCCAAAGTGACTTTTTTCGTGTATTTACCGAGTCCGAAAAAGTATAAAATACAACTCGTTTCGTCGCCTAAGCCGCAAAAACACCTGTCGCTGCACAAGAGACCAGTGTAAAATCCATTTTCGACACAAATATACATTAAAATATTCATAAAATGATTTTTACAACCTACTTGAGGGTCAAAAAGTTATAAAATGGGTGAAAATGGTAAAACAAGAAATTACTTTTCACTTTTACCTTTGGAGAGCGACATTAGGGCTTTTGGTGTGCGATCTTCAAGCCGCGATTGTGACAAATCCAGATGACCATTCGGAGCACTGTCAGTGTCAGGTAAGAGGTCTCTTCCCCCACTCCATTTCCATCCGTTTCAAATTTTTTTTAAACTGTTTTTTCATCCTCTAGGGGAGGGAAGGGTTGCGCCCATTGGCGGGGGTTTCGGGCACGGACCCGCGCCAATGGGGTAACTTTCTCTAAAGGCACGCGCTCATGGGCGTGACTGTTTTAGAAACAGTCGCGCCAACGGTCGCGCGGGTTTTTTGGTCAATTTTTAACAAATTTGAAATGATTGCACTACATTTTTAGGTTACACAAGAGTTTAATTCATTGTTTTGGGCTTCTCATTGCAGGGAAATACGCGAAAATGGCAATCATGTGGGAAGAATGAGAACATGACCAAGTGGACACATTGGCCTTAGTGGATGAGGATTGCATGGAAGCTCTCAGAGCGTGCGGGCTCAAGAAATATTTCCTACTGTCTTATTTACGAGCTCAGCCAGAGCTCTTGCAGTATCTGATCAACTTTTGGGACGTAGAGGAACAGGGGTTCCGGATACGGGACCAAGTGCTAGAGTTAGACATATCTGATGTCTATTTCCTGACTGGACTATTGCGACGAGGGTTGGTGCCTTGATTGACTGGTAGCAGGCCATTTGGAGAGAATATGGAAGAGGTGAAGGCTCGAGTTTGCCCGGAGGCACAATATGGGTCGGGTAGCTCGAAAGTGGATATCCCCACTGTCCAGGACCTGAAACTCAGAGCGTTGCTATTCACCTTTACATGAGCTGTGGGGGCAAAAGCGCCTCACGAAGCTACGAAGAACCACTTTATTTTAGCGACAGAGTGCCTTAGCCCGAAGGTCTTCAATTAGGCGTCAGCTGTGACAACCAATATGAAGAGGTAGTTGACAAAGGCCAAGCGAGGCAAGCTGCAACAATTCGGGTACGTCTCCATCTTGGTGACATTCTTCTTGGAACGTCTGCCAAGCTTCCAGTGCCAAGGGGCCTTTTTTCCTGACCTAACACCTCGAGAGCTAAGGATGGCTCGATGGGCGGCACTGATGCTAAGAGGTGGTGGCGGTCAGCAGATGTCTTTCAGACCTGAGTTTTTCGGGTGGCTTCGCCGCCAACTGATTGTGGTGGAGGACTAGCCGTATGCGGGGACAGACTTCATCGGAGACCCTGACCTCCTTCTGCTGGAGGGAGAGGACTGGGACGAGGAGATTGGTATGATCTCGTTTTTTGATTTTGAGTTTTTATGATTTTTTTTTGGTTAATACATGCTTGTCCTAATGACATTTATATGCATATGCAGATGCTGGCCCGGAGCGTCCAGCTGGCCTATCTCCCATTGCGAGGAGACACCCAGCAGCAGCAGCAACGGATCCTCAGGAGGAGGGTGGTGACAGAGGAGAGCTCATTCAGAACCTTGAGGCTATCACTCGAGGGATTCCAGATTACGCTCGGCTAGCGGATGTCCCGCTAGCGTACCAGAGGCACACGGTGGGGGTGCCAACTCGCATCCACCGACTCCTGAGACGTTTAGTGCGAGTGGTGACATGCTACCATGAGCACCACCGGGACTAGATATCTAGGCTTTCTTTTCTATGCATATTTTTTGAGAGACATGTTGTCTCCTGATGTACTCAGACAAACATGTATTATTTTTTGATAATGCACACGGTGCAAACATTTGGACACACATAAATATATACATATGTTTTATGGTTTATTGTGCTTTATGTTTCTTATGCTATGTTGAATTACATGTTATGTGAATGCTTGTCCAACACATAATTAGCTAATGCATCAGTTAATGTATTAAGTCGTCTTGGAATATGCTGATAAGTAATGAAATCAAAATCCCTTTCTAACAACTTAACACGTAAATACAACCTTAAGATCCGTTGATCTCTGACGGAATAACGTACATTGAGTTGGAGGACGACAAGCTGAGAGTCCAAGTTCACAACCAATGTTCGAATGCCGAGGTTAATCGCCTAAGCTAATAATTCAATCACAACACTATACTCAACGACATTGTTCGTTGTACAACCTAGACAAACCCCTTGAATGTCTACTAACTCACCATGAGGATCGTAGATCACCCATGCCGCAGAGGAAAAGTTGCGTGTACTGCGGGAGGCACCATCAGCGAAACCAACATAAGGCGATCCACACATCTGTCCAAGAAGCAAAAAGACACAATAAGTGGCAATCACGCCAACACACCAAGATAAAAACATGAAAACATGCACACACAACACACTTGCTGAAAGCACACGTATGTACAAAAAAGAGAGTGCCTGGACTCATGCATAATATTTTTTCAAATAAAGCCCATTTCGGGGCTTATCCAGGGGATTCCCTTCGTAATCAATAAGCTCGTAGGCCCCTTTTTGAAAAACTCTTTTCACAATGTAGGGCCCGTGCCACATGGGCTCTAATTTTCCTGCCCCCAGCTTATCGTTAGCTTGATCATAGAGCAGTACTAAGTCTCCCTCAATGAAAGAGCTGGGATGAGCAGTGTTATCGAAGTGAGTTTTCACTCGCTTCTTCTGTGCTTCAATAGCTAAGGAGGCTAGTCAACGAGTCTCGTCCAGCCGCTCTAAGTAAAGAAGGCGCTCTTCTATTAGAGTAGTATTAGGGAGCAATTCGACGACTATCTTTAATGAAGGAATCTCACACTCAATAGGAAGGGTAGCCTCTAGTCCGTAAACCAACTGAAAGGGAGTGAAACCGATGGCATCCTTCACAGAGGTGCGGTAGGCCCACAAAGCAGAGAACAACATCAAATGCCAATTGGACTTATGCATGCCAATAGTTCGTTGAAGCATCATAACCAAGACCTTGTTTATGGCTTCTACTTGACCGTTGGCCTGAGGATAGTATGGAGTTGAACTATCATGCCGCAGGCCCAACTGGGTTTTAAACTCGGTCATCATGTGATTATGAAAATGCTTTCCGTAATCAGTGACGATGGCTTGGGGGACTCCGAACCACGAGATAACATGGTTGAAAAAAACTGCGCCACGGTGTGACCGTCTTCAGACAATGTAGGCATCGCCTTGGCCCATTTCGTGAAATAATCAACAACAACGATGATGTACCGATGCCCCCCGACCGAGCGAGGGTTACAGGTCATATAATCGATGCCCCATTTGGCAAAAGGACCGACGGTAACAACGGGGTGCAGTGGAGTAGGGGGTGCACGCATCTTCCATTGGTAAATTTGGCACTCATGACATGAACGGACGTCAAGAATACAATCCTTGAAAATGGAGGGCCAAAAGTAACCAGCACGAAGGATTTTTTGTGTAGTGGCATATCTAGACATGTGACCGCCACAAACACCAGAGTGGCAGTCATTTAAAAATCTCTCTTCTTCTTCGAGAGTTAAGCATTGGCGGAGAATAGAATCAACGCCGAGACGGTACAGGGTGTCCCCAACGATGCAATATGGTTGGGATTGATGGCGGATCCGTCGGTGAGCATCCTTAGATGTCTCGGGATGGAAGGAGGACGTCTGTAAGTAGACAATAATATCCCCGTACCAGGGATCGAGGGTGCTGATGAGTAAGAGAGTTTCGTCCGGAATGGAATCCTCTAATTGAGAGGAGGCAACAGTGGATGGCAAAGAACATAACAGTTCGGCGAAGACAAGCGATTTCTTAGACTTGGCAGCAGTGAATTCCAAGTCGAACGCTTGGAGGATGACTATCCACTTCGAGTATTTTCCCCCCAGCAGCTGACGTGACAAAATGTACATCATTGGGTTGCAATCGAAGATCACTGTCATAGTACGCAACATGATGTAATTATGGAAGCGTTGGACGACGCAAATAGCGGCTAGTGCCAACTTCTCGACATAAGCATATCGAGATTCCGTGTCTAAAAAATTTCGGCTAAGATAATAAATAACATGTTCAGTGCCATCATCGTCATCCTGAACAAGAACCATGCCGATGGTGGTATCAGCAGCGGCCAGATACAACGTGTAATCACGATGGTAATTTGGAGGACGCAACAAAGGGGCGGAAACCATAAGAGTTTTAAGATGTTCAAAAGACTCTTGAGCTATGGCATCCCATCGAAATGGGGTGTCACGCTTCGGTAACCGCGTGAAACCTTTTTCCACCTCGGCATAATTCGGGATGAACGTCGTATGAAGTGTGCTTTACCCTGCAAGCTCTGCAGTTTCCGCAAAGAAGCAGGGGGAGGAAGATTCAAAATGGAGTCGACTTTAAGGGGATCCAAGCAGATTCCCTCTTGGGAGACGATAAACCCGAGAAGTTGGCTAGACTCCACGTAGAAGACACACTTATGTGGATTAAGTCGAATTGGTAGTGTCGACAGCGGAGAAAAATTTCGCGGAGATGTGACGGATGGTCTTAGCATTTAGCTAAATGAGCGGGAAGGCCATCCAGGTAAGGCTGCACGATGTGCCGAATATCATGAAAAGCATAAGACATCGCGTGTTGGAAGGTGGCATCAGCATTCTTGAGACCGAAAGGGAGCTTTTTATAGGCGAAAGTACCCCACGGACAGATAAAGGCCATATTGTGTTGATCTGCTGGCGCGATATTAATCTGGTTATATCTAGAAAATCCATCCATAAACGAATATATCTCACTCCCAGCACACTCATCAATGAGCTGGTCAATGAAGGGTGTGGGGTAGTTATCTTTTGGGCAAGCTCGATTAATATCATGATAATCGACACAGACTCGGATAGTACCCTGCTTTTTATCCACAGGGACGATGTTAGAGACCCAATCTGTGAGTGTGATGGGGTAGATGAAGCCAGCTTTAAGAAGCTTTTCGACTTCCGCTTTGATTGCTGCAGCCTTCCGGGGGTGCATGGGACGTAAACGCTGATGATCAGGTTTATCTCCTGGATACGTAGGTATCTCATGCACTACGATACTTGGATCAATGTCGGGCATCTCTTCATAAGACCAGGCAAAGATGTCACGAAACTCGCGAAAAAGAGCTATATAGATTTGAATTTCCTCAGGAGTACAAGTGACTCCTATGTAGATGTGCTCGACGACCCCTGGTTTGATAGAGATGTCGATAGGTTGAGTCTACGTAATGTTCCCCAAATTCCCTTCAGAAGACACTTGATATACTTGAATGGGTGTCTAAAGGGGTTGTGAAGGGAGACAGGGAGCAAACTGCTCGAGACAAGCAAACGTTTCCCGAAGGGTAGGGAGAAACGAGGAACGGTGATGAAGATTGAACCATGGAGGTTCCTCGAAAGACATGGTCTCTATGATGGCTTCGTCGGAAGGAAATATTTCCTTTAACGGATCCGAGGAAGTGCATTCTCCAACCCAAGGGGAATAGTCGTATGAGTCAAGAGCTCTGCTTAAAGAAGCAGATTCAACAGGAGGAGCCGATACAACAACAATTTCGATGTAGTTGAGCTCGGAGGGACTCAACGACATCTCCTCACCCCACGATTCTATCTGGTCAATGGGGGGGAGGACCCAAGGATTAGAATGAACCGAAATCATACTGATAGAGGCGAGGTTGGGAGGTGGGAGTGAAAAGACACCCATGAGGGCGGGATCTTTGAAGAGCCCGACTCCCACACTCTCGAAGGGGATGGAGGTATGCTCCACGAAAGGCACATTGCCTTCGGAAGAAGAAGTGAAGAAGGAGAGCTGGTCTACTGTGACAATTTTCCCCTGATGAGGGAAATGAATGACACGAAAGAGGGATGAAGCCACGTACGCATGGCATATGTCCAGCTCCGGCCCAAAAGGAGGTTGTAAGTAAGATTTGCATCAACAACCTCAACTTCCACTTCAACGGTCTTCCCTTCCAAAGTAATCGGCAACCGTTGAAGGATACCGTAGGGGCGAGATTCTCTCCCATCAAAGGCTTCCAGCGTCGTGGGGGACTGGCTCAAAGTCGGAGACCCGATCGCTTTCCAACAAGCAACAGACATGATGCAAGTTGACGCGCTTTCATTAATAACCGTACGATGAATCGTTTTCGAATTGATGATGACTTGAATGAGGAAGGCGATCTGATGAGGCAGTTTTGGGACATGGCTCTCGAGATCAAAGGTGATTAAATCTGAATCGGCCGGGTTGATGCCACCAATGGCCGATAAAAGGGACTTCCTCTGGGGGGGCAGCTCTGGAGAACTTCTAAAGCGGACATAGCCGACGGAGCCTGAGCTAAGTCCTCAACTATGCTATAGTGTTAGGCAGCACAAGCATTTGGGTTGTAAGATGATCTCCGGAGTACTCCTTTGGGAGGGGGTCGGATGGGCGTCTCAGTACTAGGTCTCTCAATGTGGAGCGGACTAGAACTGGATGGAGGAGCGCTTGAGGGGACCTCAGGCTCCTACCCGGCAGATGACGAATATTCCTTTGTTCGATTCGTTACATGAACGGGAATGGTTCCAGCCATGAACACTTGGGAACCAAAGGGAGAAGAAGACGAGGAGGGATCGGCCACCGTTTGAGTTTGCTGTGAGGGGAAAGGTTCTTTCAGAACTGGAGGAATCCCAGGAGCACCTTCCAATAAACGACTAACTTCAGACCGCCTTGGGCAGTCTTTGGTATGGTGATCCTCGTCACAGATAAGACAAGGATACTTCGGTTTACGTTTGGCTCCTTCCTCGGGTGGAGGTTTGGAGGAGTCTTGTTTGGGTTGCTCAAATTTATTCTTCGCTTTCCCCTTTTTCTTTCCTTTCGAGGCCTTGTTCGCCATGGTGGATTGGACGGCGTTGACCTCGGAAGTACTTCCAAAATTAGATCCACCCTGAGAAGTGTTTTCGTTTGAAGCATTTGATTTTTTCTTCCCAGGGTTCGAGGATGATTTCTTCGATGACGGATTTACATAGCCAATAGCACCGTCAACAGATGGCTTTGGCGGAGCTTTGGATGTATCGTGTCTCAGGGCATCAGGAAAATACTCATATAAAGTACCTGACTGAGAATAAACTAAGTCAAGGTACTGAGCATGCGCGATAGCTTTCTCTTCAGTTACACAAGCTCCCATAGCAATTTCTCGTGCGATTTTAGGGACAAAGGAGGTTGTGAACCAATCGGTATCAGGAATCCAAAACTTGATCAATCGACGACGCCATCTCCATTCATGTATATGATCGGAGATGTGCGTGACCGTGTCCTGTTTGAGAGACATAAGGAGATGCATTCCCGTCTCATACCGAATGGGTAACTGAAAATGAGTTAGGAATGCCATTGCCAATGAATTGAAATCTTGAAAGGACGCACGGGTCAACTCAATGTACCACTTAGCAGCCGAGCTAGTGAGAGTCCTTTGGAACAGGCGGAGCCAGATTGAATCATCAAGCCATGAATTTGACGAACACCAAAGGTGGTAAGTCATAACATGGGCTTGAGGATCCTCTCCAGCTTTGCCATCAAACTTGGGACAATTGCCAGGTATCTTGGTTTTAACTGGTGGCCAGAATGGATTATGGAAGATAGGATCATTAGTCAATTTAGATACGTCTGGCAGTTCCAATGTTGCTAAGAATGGTAGCTGAGGATTGAAGGACATCTGCGGTTGTGGATACGAGGTAGGGCCAGAGTTCCAACCAATTGCTGGTTTCCCCCATTGATTTTGTCCATACGGACCAGGCCCAAAAGGACTCTGTCCATAGGGACTCTGTCCATAGGGGTTATATCCATAACCAGACGATTGACCTTGGATCTGCCCCCTAACGCCCCATTGATTACCAAACAGACCTGTAGGAGAAACATACTGTTGCTGGTAATTTTGATAAGGAGCGACCTGCATCTGTTGATAATTTTGATACGGGGAAAACTGAGCTTGCCCCTGGGGTTGCTGGTATCCATATGGTTGCTGGGCTCCATACTGAGCCTGGGGACCAGGCTGTGCTTGGTAAGAAGGTTGGGATTGAAACCCACCTTGCATTTGGAGACCAGTTTGAGTCTGGGGCTGAAAACCGGGTTGAGCTTGAGAAGCCGCGACCATCTGCATGCCCGGTTGAGAAGGCCCAGAAAAATGTCCTTGAGAAGATTGAGTTTGGGCCACCTGGCTGGAAGGTTGCCCTGGTTGAGTTTGGGATGGACCTACTTGCCTAGAAGGTTGAGCTTGCTGGGTGTTAGGTTCTCCTTGTACAACCAAGGGTTGTCCTTGCGGACCAGATGGCTGAGCGGACTGAACGGTTGGTTGACCTTCGGGTTGACTAGCCTGTCCAGATGGTTGACTAGGCTGAGCAGTGGGTTGGCCTTGCTGCATGTAAGGCTGACCACCCTGCCCAGACGGGTACCCTTGCTGGATTCTAGGTTGTCCTTGTTGTGCATAAGGTTGTCCCGGGTTTCTAGAGGGTTGCCCAAGATAGGTGAAAGACGGACCACCATAGGCCGAAGGTTGTCCCCGGGAGGGTTGTCCTTGTGGGTCTCCAGGTTTCCCTAGATAGGTTTGGCCATAATATTGCTGCCCATAATTAGGCTGCGTGTAGGATGGCTAACCTTGATACGATGGTCCTTGGTACGACTGTCCTTGATCCGGACGGATTTGGCCACCACCATAACCAGTGGTACCCCAAGCGACATTCAATGGGACTAAAACCTCGACGGCGAGCTCAGCTGGCAAGGAAGTATACAAATAATGACCTATAGGGTCATAGTAAGGGCCTTGCTGCGCGCTTGGATTATGGATAGCATGCAAATATTGAGAATATGCCTCGCCTGCTGGAATGGCACCAGAAGAAGGTGGGGCACTGACTGCAGGATGAACAACTCTGGGTGTATGTGTCGATTGGCCACTATGTACTAGATCGCGGGACGGACCAACAACAATAGTTACGATTGAAGACGCCATAACGACACTAGCAACCGGAGTCAAAGATGCACACAAACGGTCGGATTGGTCGGAATTGACGTGACAATGGTATTGTGAACTTGTGAAACAAAAGATCCCGTAGTGGGAATGATGTTATGATCCCACATGATACCTGAAGAGGAGTTCCTAGAGCCCATGGCATCCCTCAAAGCCCTATAGCGTAAGGGCACTGTCACACTGAGAGGGGTGACAATGAAGGGCGTAGATATGACTGGGGATGTGGCCGGGATAGGAGTCTCGATACTTGACAAAACAGGCGTCTCACTCGCTACAGAAGATGTGTCCTCCATATCAGAGGAAGCCATCGGGACCGAAACACCAGTAGGAGTAGAGGGAAAATCCTCTTCGTAAGGTTTCCAAACAGGGTTCCAAAATAGATCATGAAGATCGTCTTTTGGAGCGCAAGAGTTCAACGGTTGGACACTCGGAATAACAAGAAAAGTGTCACCACAAACCGGTGTCTCAGGAGCGGTAGAAGAAGGAGACCCTTGGTCACTAGGGACGGGAGATGGGATCGATGGATCTGCCAGGATGATCAAGTTCAAAATTTCCTAGATAAGCTAATGAGGGAAGACCCTACTCAAAACTAATGCAAACAAGATCTAACAGGGTAAGTGTGAATGTGGCCGAATAAATTTTAAGACATCAGGACATAACTTGACCTTTTCATTTTTAAAGAGTCGAGAAAAGGACAAAAAGATGACTCTAGTCGCCTTCGAATGTTTAGTGAGCCCGAAGTGACAAATGCTCAAGTGAGCCTTTT
>APFE030612377.1:6433-47900 GCA_000404065.3 Pinus taeda | reverse complement strand
GGGCATATGAAGTACATACTCAAGGGGATACAATGTAGGTGTTTTCAGGTTATGTCACTTCTCACAGGTCCCAGAATAAGTCCTCCAATGTGCGGGAGAAGGGGTAACAGGGACGGTGACAAATTACTGTGTAACACAATGCTTCATCCTTGAAGTGATGGTAAATCTAAGTGTTCTGATATGGTTTCTTCATTTTTCCTTGTAGCTTCATCTTCTGGTAGGTTTATTCACTTGATAAGGTATTCATTGAGATCTCTTGAAAGATGGACTTTGGTTCTAACTTTTAAGATACGCTTGGGTTTTAGTGCTAATTTCCCTTCTTCATCCAAAATGGACAACTCTCTTTATATATAAGCTATTGGGCCTAATTTCCTTTTCAAGCATGAGCTATGAAAGAAACCTTGTAGCTTACCCTTGTTTTGGATATGTAATGCATAAGCTACTTGGCCTATACTCTTCTAGATTTGGTAAGGACCATAAAACTTGGGGGAAAGTTCATGATTATTGTAATTTTTATTCTAGTTTTTCTTGTATGGTTAGAGTTGGATGAATTCCTAATCTCCTACCTGAAATTCACGATCAATTTTTCAAATTGGCTTATTTCTTGATTTAGTGACATGATTTCTCAAGATGTGTTTGTAGGATATGAATATTTTCACTAAAAAGTGGATACATAGTTTTTAACCATAGTATTTTTTAAATTCGTAACATGATACTCTTCAACTAATGGTGGTGGATATCCATATAGAGCTTTAGAGGGAGCCACTTTTGTTGTAGTGTGGCAGGGAGTTGATATGAGATGGATCTAAACCAATGAATGGTTGTAAAACTCAGTGGCTGAAACTCGATTCGATAAGTATCAAAGGTTAACAAAGTTATGTAAAACAATGTAAATGTAAAATTTGAATAAGATAGAATGAAAGAGAAGGAAAAATGGGCTAATTAAAATATTAAAAAAAATTAGAGGTGGGAATGCTAAAGAAGAGGCAATAGAGGGTCATGGTTATTGGCCTTCCCCTTACCCTCATCTCTCCCTATTTTTTTTCGTTTACTTTCACTATCTCTCCCTATTTTTTTTCCTTTACTTTCACTCTCAAGGGGTCTTTTGGCCAAGAGAAGGGGAGGCATGGGGAGCCCTGAGAACATTGTACTAGATGTTTTTGAAATGAGAATTGGGCCTACATTTGAAGTTGTTTTCCCATTTGGGTTTCCAAGTAAACATCATGTCCATTATGTCTTGAATGGTTAGGATATTTTTCTATGTTTGTGAAAAACAATTTGTGTGTGAATTTAATGTGTTGTGTTATAATTTTTTTGGTTATGTCACTTATGAGATAACGTATGGATGACTATTTTCTGATGATGCTCTAGGTAATGTTGTTTGATTACGTCACTTATGAGATAACGTATGGATTACTATTTGCTGGTGATGCTCTAGGTAATGTTGAATTGATGTTTGGTAGTTTTATGTCGTGAGAATTCATTTCTATATGCAAGTGAAGTACATTAACAACTTTGGAATGTTCACTATCTAATTCCCTTCAAAGTCTAAGATCCATGGATATTAAAAACTGGATGTTGCAAGTATATATGGAGTTTCTAATATGGGATTTTATAATTGTTTGTGAATTTTCTCTCTGCTATAGAGTACCATCATTCTCCTTGAGTTGAGAACCATCATTGAATGCACATATTCCATCTCTCACAATTTATATGCCCTTCCCTAGGCCATACACACCCCCAAGGAGAAATTTCCATCAGTTGGTTATTTCCCCATTTGATTAGGAGACTCAATTTCTTCGTAGTCGATTTCTTTCACCCAAGAGACTTAATTTTTGTTTGTTGGGTTCTTTAATCTCCTTGGATTGAAAATTACCCCGTTGGTTGATTTTACACAAACTTGAGTTTGCTTCACCTTTCCTTGGTTGATTCCTTGCCTTCTGTAAGCATTTATTATTGTTCATAGGTCATATTATCATCAAAATAATGAAAGGAAGCCCACGCAACCATGTCCTCACTCGGGGAAGTGGATACTATAGGAGATTCCCTTATTTTGGATGTGTGGAAACTTGGTATTAGAACCAATTATAAATTTTGTTGTACTTAAATTGTTTGAGCATATTTTTCCTAGAGTAAGAGCACCAAATTTACTATTCTCAATGAAATGAATTGGTATGACCTTTCCTTTTATAAAACATTGCGTTGATGCATTCATTAAAATTCAACATTCAACAATAAAATTTAAGACTTTAGTGCTTTGAATTGGTGTTGTTTTGTTCCTGTCTATAGTCCAAGCCTTTCTTGAATGATATATGCAAAGGGATACTTATGTAAGCATTCTAAATATAAACCCTGATTTTTAATATTTCTAGTTGGTAAATGTGTAAAACTTTGTTGCGCTAATGCTCATTATATGTAATGGATTTGCACAATATTTGAAGAATATCCATTCAAAAGAGATACCTATTTTCAAGTTATTTAAGTGCTTATTTGCATTATCCATGTGAGCATATTCTCATTCTTTCACTGTAATAAGAGGTTATATAGATGCCCATAAGAGGTAATGAAAAACCACTACAACACTAATAAAGCTCACCGAATATCATGTACTCATTATTAATTGGAGCATATAAAATACATCATGATTTACAAGTGTGTTGGAACGGGGTCCCCTAAGGTTAATTTTGGGGCAAAAGCCCATGTTTCGGGGCAAAAAGCCCAACTTTTTGTGATGTAAAGTGTAAAGTCTCCACAAGTTATGATCACAGAGCGGGTAGATGTAAAGTGCCATGAAGGGTTTTTTACCTTCGTTTATGCAAATTGTGTTGCCTTTAGAAGATTTACCCATGGTTCGCGGACCATGGGATTGTATAAACAGGAGAGTCTTAGAGAGTCTAAGGCAGTTCAGTGAGTTTTGAAAATGAATGTAATGGGTCAATAGGATCTAAGAGTGCGTGGACCCCTATAGCTGAGTGCGCATGGTACTTTGAGTCTATAAGAAAATATTTGTGTTTTATCCATTTACTTCTGTTATGAATAAATGCGGTTATGTTATGATGAATAATGGGTTTATGATTTAATGTTGTATTGATGCGCGAACCTATATGTTCTACATTGTTATATGAACGCAAGTAATAATATCTGCTTACACAAAGAATATCTTAATGCATACTAAAGATATCATACACTTAAGCCGATCTGGGTAATTGTAGACTTAGGAGTGATTACAAAGCACGTAAGTGGTTGGTTCACCTGTTTAGGGTCCGCAGAAGATAGTCGTAGACCTTCGCAAAGGTATAGAGGCTGGTAAGAGGAAGTTATATCGATAAGCCTCGAGGGCTTATCGATCTACGAGAAGGAAGATTAAGGGTACAAAACGACGTCATAACCATTTCTGGGTGCGGAAACTTGGTTCCAACATCCCCCCATATTGCTTTGGGTGAGACTTCAGTCTGCACTTCGCGGATTGATTTCGAAAGGGCTCGTAGTGTAGGGATTTGCTTGGATAACTTAACGTTTAACCTGGGTTAGGACCCCCTAAGCCAACAAATGGTTTCGTTTCTAGGATCAGGATCTGTATAAAGAGATGTGTAATGTCGCATCATTGGAATCCAACTAAAAAGGAAATTGAAGATTGGTTGGATAAGAAAATCCATGAATTCGCGGGCAAGAGAACAGGAACTTGCGATTGAAAAAAGAACAATGGTTGGATAGGTATCTGTACACAAAGATACACGAGATTTTCTTCTGTTCCTCCCCGGTCGAATTATACGAGTGGATCGCTAAATTGGTAGACGATCAAGGAAGGTGGAGACTTGATGGTCTGATAGTGTGGACCCCAGAGTTAGTGCGAAGATTGGAAGCCTCTGAAGGTAAGATCGCACACGCTGTCGATCACTAGCTTGATTGCATCATAGGAGGATTTGTGATAGAGTTCGCGATTGATACCTCAGTTAGCTACAACGAAGCAGAGTGATGCTTCTTCAAAGGACCACGAGGTAAGTATTTAAGGTCTTTTAATACTTGGATTAAAATGCTCTTGTGTGAAAAGAGAGTTATGTAATTACTTTGATGTTTGGAGATAGGCGAAGTGGAAAGTTATTCAGGGATAGAAAAGGAACATGCCTTGAATATAGCCCGCTAATTGAGCCTCCTATCAGTGACGACGAAGAAGGAACATAGGCTTCTACATAGAGTGTTGTCCAGTTAATAAGGCGAGGGTTCCCGTGAATACCACATCCACCCACACCACCTCCATCTTCACCTCGACCGCATACACCTTCGCCCACACCACCACCAACTCCACCACCGTTAAATATGGCGAAGTCAGTAAAATTCACTATTTTCAAGGGCTTGGGTAATGAGGATCTGGACCAATTTTGGTTCGTTGCAAAGGCTTTGTGGGAAGCCTAGGGAATTATAGAAAACTAGATGAAGAAATCTACGTTGGTCACTACTTTAGAGGAACATGCGCTAACATGGTACATTAAGTACTGCACTGATAAATTGATGGTTGCATTGGCGGACATTCAGACTGTGTTGAATAAGGAATTCAGTAGGCCCAAATTTAAAGCGAAATCGATCGTTGGATTCAAAGAAATCATTATGAAGCCCGACGAGACACCCTGGGAGCTAGTTCAGAGATTGAAGTGCAAGATACACAAAGCTAACATGAATCTTACGGATGGGCAGCACCGCGAATGGTTTGTGGCTTCGCTCTTCCCTCATTTGAGGGTTTCTTTATCACAACAAAAGATTTGGACCCAGGCGGAGGCCCTGGAGATTGCGATGAGATTACATGAGGCACCAATTCAAGATGCTGCTTTAGGAGTTCAACATATTCACGTGGAGTTGCAGAACCTTTTCCTAGAATTCCAAAGTCTAAAGAAAGATAGAGTGGCTCGGCCATATGTGCGCGAAGAGGTTTGGTGTTTGAAATGTAAGAGTCAAGGGCATGATAATATCATTGCCCTGTATTCGTGAATTATGTTGTAGGAGGAGGACCGATGCCTCTGAGGCTGGAAGCTCAAGCAGGGCCAAGTGCAGGGCCCACGTTGTGGTGTGTTATCTGCCAGGTAGCTGGAAAACATGTGACAGATAATTGCCACTTGCTGCAGATATTTGTACAGACACCGCAAAAACTCTTCTACAACTTCTGCCAATCAGTAGGTCACGATGAGCACAATTATCGTAGTTATGATTTAATGATGGAGAGAACGCCCATGTATCAGATGCAGATAGAAACTTGGCCTCCTGATCAAGGTTCTCGGGGCCCGTGAGGAGGATATCATGGGTGCAGACAAGACTGAGGTGGAGGAGGACGTGTGATAGGTCAGGGGCAAGTTATTTGCTACAATTGTGGAGGTCCACAACACTACGTGCGAGAATGCACGAACTCGACGCGCCTGTCGTGCCGATACTATACCCAGTTTAACCACGTGACAGAAGACTGCCCTGTATTAATAGCTAAGATGCACAAAAAGGGGATGTAGCCTCAAAAGCCTACACAGAACCTGCAGATGATGAGGTTTGAGCCCTACGAAGAGGACCCCAATGTTCTGCCAAGTGGAATGACAACTGGCGAGGATAAGGGAAAGCGGCCTGAAGTAGGTGAATGTGTCCGCAAAACTCCAAAAAAGGAGGTTGGCTTTGATTTGGAGCGTGCGAAGGAAATATTCATGGGAGCAAAGAAAAGATTTGCTGAGGCTTCTACTTCAGGAAGTCAGGATAAGCAGTCTGAAGAAATGGACCCATCCATGTTTACTACCTTTTTGGAGACCTGTATGAAGCTGCTACTTGATAGGAAGGCCGTGAAGGGATTACAGGAGCTGGTCAATAAATTTGATGGTAATTCTCTTGAGGGATCACGCATGGTCAAGAAAATTGTTAAGAATAAGTCTGGAACAGGGCGTGAGATGAGGCTCACTACGCAAATAGGAGAGTATGAAATGGACCAAGTTATTCTGGATCTTGGGTCAGATGTGAATGTTTTTCCGAAACAAACATGGGCGAAAATGGAGAGACCTGCGCTGCAGTGGTCTCGTATTCAATGAGGATGGCGAATCAACAAAAGATTATCCCCATAGGAATATTGTAGGGAGTGACAGTTGATATTGAAGGTGCGAGTGCATTAGCGGATTTCAAAGTAAAAAAAATTGTCGATGACAGAAATCCCAACCCCACGCTTCTTGGGATCAATTGGGTTATCGACATGAACAGGGTGATCAATTTGAAGAAGCGAATGATGCATTTGAAATAAAATCGTTTCGCGTAGTAGTATAGTTGGACCCTACAGAAGGATTGCATTATACTAAACCGGTCCACGATTAGGAAAGTGACGATGATTTGGACAAGATTTATAAGATAACGACGCAAGATAAAGATTGGGTGAATCCAACAGCAAATGGATGTATTGCATGGGACCGTGAAAGCTCCTACACCTTAGATTCAGATGAGGAATTGGAACACTGTCATAATAGATTGCACAAAGTGTCTACGCTATGATGTAACATGATGACCAAATCGCTGCACTATGTATCATCAGAGGTAAGAAGTCTTCTTTATTATGATGGTTTAACTCATGTTGATAAATTTCTGGATGCATTTGAAAGGGAAGTGCCAGAGAAGCATTACTTCCAAGCCTTGGACTTGGCATTGTGCTACGCTTGCAATATGGTAGGGTATGCATAAAGACAATTTTGATGGATGTCGTGAATATAGAAGAATGAAGAGGGTACAGTTTGGTTGCCCAAAGGTGCCATTGACAGAGAAATACAATGGAAGGAGTGATCCACGTGATCACTTAGCAAAATTAACTGATGCCTATGGAGTAGAACCACAATCGAAGTGGGTGCATCTGTTCTGTCACACCTTGAATGTAATACCTATGAATTGGTACTTGGAGACAAAGCTCCGCCATGGTACGAATGAATGGGGTATTTTGAAACAAGGATTCTTGATGACATTTAGTTTTGAAAAAGGATTCGAGTGCATTGATGAAGTGCTGCAGGAGGTAAATGCATCTATCCTCAGAATCTCATAGGATCCCTTGGATTTGATTCAACCAGATTGGACCACCCAACTGTGCCATGTGTTGGAGTGCTACAATGTGATTACTGAAGAAGAAGAGGAATATCCCAAGAACATTACTATCCCAGAGACAGAAGGTCACTGCGAAGTAGAGGGGCTGTAGATAGAGAATCATAATATCACCGCGTTGCTGAAAACGAGACAAGTGAACATTGAGACAGAGGCGGAGCCAAAGTTTACGAAGATAAGGGACTACTGGGATGATGCTACGATGGATAAGATTGTTGAATTTCTCCGCAAGTACTAGGATTTATTCCCTACAAAGTTTTTAGACTTGAAAGGGATAATAGGAGATTTAGGAGTGATGAGGATAACATTGAAACCAAACACGAAGCCTGTGAAATAGAGGCCATATCGCCTCAATCCTAAATATAAGGAAAGAGTTCGTTTGGCGTTGGATAAAATGTTAGCGACAGGAATCATTGAACCAGGGGAGGAGTCTGACTCGGTAAGTCCTATGGTAGTTCAGGAAAAGAAGCAGAAGGATGAAATAAGGATATGCGTAGATCTCAGGAAGCTGAATGATGCTTGCGCGCATGATCCTTTTCCAACTCCGTTCACCAATGAAGTGTTGGATAATGTAGGAGGACAGGAAGCATATTCATTTATTGATGGGTTCTCAGGGTACCATCAGATCAAGATCGCACCGAAAGCTAGGAGCAAGACAACCTTCGCGAATGAATGGGGATGCTTTCAGTATACTATAATTCCTTTTGGACTAAAGAACGCGTCAGCGATCTTTTCACGCGTAGTCATCGCGACATTCAAGGACTTCAATCACAAGTTCTTGGAGGTATACTTTGATGATTGGATGGTGCTTAGGATGTTAAAACGCCATGTATCTAGTCTATAGTTAATGCTACATACATGTCGAAGATATCAGATCGAGCTAAACTTGAAGAAGTGTCTATTTTGTGTCCCTTTTGGAGTCTTACTGGGTCATGTAGTATGCAGACAAGGATTAATGGTGGACCCAACTAAGATAATAGTTACAATCAATTTGGAGGCGCCAAGAAGTGTTAAACAACTACGCGCAACACTGGGGCATACTGGTTATTACCAAAAGTTCATCAAGAGTTATGCCCAAATTACCGTGCCGATCGAAAAACTGTTGAAGAAGGATGCTACATTCTATTGGAATGAAGAATGTCAGCAAAGCTTGGATGTGTTAAAAGAAAAGATGGTCATCGTGCCGATCCTAGTCTTCCCGGTTTGGAAGAAGGAATTTCACGTGCACGTGGATGCATCATTTATTGCGTTGGGAGCAGTACTGACATAGGATGGTGAGGGAGAGTTGGATTACCCTATCATGTTTGAAAGTAGGAAGTTATCTAAGGCTGAGAAGAATTATTCAACGATAAAGCATGAAGGTTTGGCTATGGTGTACGTGCTCTAGAAGTTCAAGAAACTACTTGTTAGGTAGACAATTTTAAGATGTATACAAATCATTCTGCATTAAAGTACCTAGTCAACAAGCTTGTGTTGGGGGGGAATATGCAGATGGTTGTTGTTGTTTCAGGAATATGATTTCAAAGTCATTCTAAATCCAAGGCGATTGAATGCAGGACTAGATCATATGTCACGCATTGAAACAAGGGAGGAGCCTACCAATTTGGAGGAAGGACTGCTTGACGCACAGATCTTCACGGTGCATGTAGAAGACACTCATTTTGTAGACATTATACACTTTCTAACTACACGAACGACTCCAGAAGGGTACACCAGTCAACAAAAGAAGGAATTAGTGGTGTGCGCGACATATTTTTCTCTTATTTCAGGTCACTTGTATAAGATGGGATTGGATGAGATATTGCAACGTTATCTGCCTGAGTTTGAATGAAGCAACATCCTAACCGAAGCTCATGGGGGGGATGCGGGAGGCCATTATGCAAGAAAAGAAATAACGCAGAATATTTTACGCGCTAGGTTGTGGTGGTCGACACTGCATAAGGATTTGAAAGCTTATTGTAGGGCATGCAATGCATGTTAAAGGATGGGTAGGCCATCACGGAGGGATGAGATTCCTCTAAATCTGCAAGTGTCATTGCAACCATTTGAAAAATGGGCAATTGATTTTGTAGTACCGATTCAACCTCCAGTGAAGAAGACGGGTGCATGGTATATCATCACCGCAACTGAGTATTTGACCCGATGGGCTGAGGCGTAGCTTGTAAAGGATTGTATAGGGGCAACAACAATGAAGTTTCTATTTGAATATGTGCCGACTAGGTTTGGTTGTCTGAAGACTTTGATGAGCGGTCGCGATACACATTTTCTTAATGAAACAATAAACTCACTGATGGAGGAATTCCAAGTTTATCATCAAAAGAGCATGCCATATCACCCTCAGGCTAATGGGACGGTGGAAGCGTTTAACAAGATATTGGAGAACGCACTAACAATGATTTGCAATGCGCATAGGAATGATTGGGATGTGTGCGTACCAATGATGTTATGGGCTTATAGAACTACTTGTAAAAAGATGAATGGATAACCACCTTTTTGACTGGTCTATGGCATAGAAGTTGTGATGCCGATGGAGTAAAAAGTTCCTAGTCTATGGATAGTGGCGTTCACAGGAATGGCATATTGTGGAGCTTTAGAAGAAAGGCTCGTGCAGCTGACAGAGCTGGAGGAAGATAGATTCTTGGCAGAATTCCATCAACAAGTTCAGAAGGAGCGCGAAAAGGCATGGCATGATTGATGCATCAAACTGTGCACCTTCAAGGTAAATGATTTAGTTTTGTTATATGACAACAAGTTTGATAAATTTCCAAGAAAATTTCAGATGCATTGGCTGGGGCCATATGTTATCAAGGAGATTACCAGTGGTGGAGTAGTCCAGTTGGTGAAATTGAATGGAGATAGCACTCCAGGAAGCAGCAAGGGGGTGTAGGAATATAAAATACACTGCACGGGTTGTAGAGCTATGCGATGAGGGGCCTACACGAGATAGATGGGTGTCACAGAGTCAGTGAACGTGCAATTCCTGAGCAATTGAAAACTCATTTTTGAAAAATGAAAGATGTTTTTTATTATAAACATTATTACCCACAAAAAACTCCTCCATTTTTGTAACAGCTATCAAGGATCAAGAGATAGGAGCTTAGGAGTGCAACCTTCTTTTTTAGGAGAACTGAGTTATTTTTATTGGTTGATGAAGTGGCTATTGCTTTCCACTCCCTCATTTTGTCACCTTTCTCTCCAAATTCAAATATCATTCCTTAAAAAATTTACCAAAGCTCATCTCTTTCATTTAGTTTTCAACCTTTGCATGTATCAATCAACTGTCACCTTTGAAAAGTTAAATTTTTAAAAAACTGCTTGCTGTCCAAAAATTTCTTTACAATTGTCATATTTTTAAGATGGTAGTTTGGGTTATAAAGGGGAATTTCCATGAAGATGAAAGGATAAAAAGAAGGCTATCATGGATAACCTCAGCTTCAGACAAGCTTTCATCCATACAGATTACATGTATTTCTACCAGGAGTTGCAAGGGGATTTGTGTGTTCCTTGGACTGTTTTGAGCTATTGGTTTCAAAAGAAATTTTCAGGAAAATGAAGATGAGTTTCAAAAATATGAAGAATTTTTTTTCTAAGAATATAACAAGGAACAAAAACCTCTCTCAAATTTCTCCCAGATGCTACCAATTTGGATATTCGAAGTTTCCTTTGAGACCTATTTGCAGGATTTTGAATTTTCTTGTTTTATACATGATTTTCTAATGCCGATTCCGGACAATTGAAGTTGGTTTTGAAAAAACTAAGAGAGGTTTTTCTTATAAACATTCTTATATACAAAAAAATCCTCCGTTTTTGTAACATCTATCAGGGATAAAAATATATAGGCTCTGTCTCAACAACTATTTTTCACATAAAAAATAGTGCAAAAAATGATAAATTTATAGGACAATTTTGGCATAAAAGAGAAGAACATCTCATAAGGGTAATTTGTTTGATTCTTGGTGGTCATATCAGTCTTTATGAATTTCTGTAAAAATTCCCAAACTACATATTTTTGAAGGCCATGTTGAAAAAGAGCATACACAACAATTTCGTAGCGCGCTACGAAACTGCTGAAGGTGACCATTTAGCACCTTATGGATGTACTTCGAAGGTAAGGTTTGATAAATTAGAAGTTTGATGATTAGTGGTAGACATATGAGGATCATTGATGAATTTTCATATGGCAGTGATGCAGAATGGTTCAAAGAAGTATTCCATAAGTAATATAAAAGTTGTGCTACAAAAGCAGGCTATTTACATAGCACAACCATGTTTTATTCTCTTGTTCATCTATTCGAGATTCCCTTTCTTGCACAGGTGGATAAATGATGTTTCTATGGATTATTAATGCATGCCACATGTACACCAGCAAAACTGTTTGAAGATAGGCATTAAGGATTAAGGGCCTTAAAAGGAGGAACTTTGTCTCCTAGTTTTCAAGACAGTTAGGTCATGACTCAACAGGCTTTGCAACAACACCATGGACATCATCAAGCTCGAAGACATGGGTTGACAACTGGTTAAATAATGTATTGAAGTCATAGATAAGGTTTTTAAAAGCATGATTTAGGAGTTTCACTCCTATTTGTATTAGGACTCTTAAAGACAGTTCGCTGTCAAGTTTTAATCAAGTATTTTGTTTTATGAATAGATAGGTGTCAAAGTTAGGAATTTGAATTCCTCCAAAGATGGATCATAGTATCCAAGGTTGTAAAACTCAATATAAAGCTTGAGAATAGAATTCCTCAGGGTTGGAAAATGTTATAGAAAAGGACTACCTTTGTAAATGCTGTGAAAGGACTGATATATAGAGAAGCAGTTTAACTTTTCTGAATTTGAGATTCTTAGTGTACTTCAGTGAGCTTTATCTTTTATCTTTGATATGTTTTACTTCCATAGTCTTAACGCTTATTACTCAAAATTCATGGAGGAACATGCTATGACTTCTTTTAAGTGTCAAAGTATGGTGAATTGCGTTCTTGGGTCCTATCTTTGGATGTTTTTCTTCAATGTTTTAATACTTATTACTTAGAATTCATGGTTATTCATGCTCTGACTTCCTTTAAGTATTAAACTTTGATGAATCACTTTTAATACTTTCCTTTTGAATACCTTGATGTATCATTACTCAGAATTCATGCCCACATGCTTTGACTTCTATGAACTTCAAGTTATTGAGACTTTCCTGAATGTGTTACTCTTTCATTGAAGTATATACACGCCTTAGTTTTATAATAAGAGTTATTTGTTATCTTTATCTCTATCACTAACTCCATAGCCCAATGGTAGCAAGTCTCCATCTTTCAACCTATAAACATATAAAATCACAAACCATAGAGTTAGCCATCTATCTATATCTTTAATCAATATCATTGACCCTTGAGAGAGCCCTCTCAGGCTAAGGAGGCTAAGCCTCAGCCAAAATATTGGTTTGAAATAGTTACTCAGTGTTGGAGAGGTAAATCCCCTCTACAGATAGAGGCGATCCCTACTAGCCCAGAACGGGTCTAGCAACAATCAAACAATTCTATCACGCAAGTTCCTAATTGCAAATAAACGGTAGGTGATGAAGACCTACTTGGGTTCCAACGCTTTCGTTTGTAGAAGAGATGTAGTCCACACTCCTTTGCCTTGGCCGGTCACGATCCTCCACTATCCGCGTGAATGGACACCTGCACACACAAAGAGAAAAACACAAACACAAGCGTGAAATCTAATATATGCAATTATACATCAGTCAGGAAGGATATAATTCAACATCAACCATTACAAGTACAACGAGAATGGAACCATAATGATAGTCATCTATTATTAATAATCAACAAAGGAGAATACAACTAGCGTCCTGATGTCAAGTCCTCCTTTGGCTGGGTGCTCAGCTACACAAGTCTTGAAAAGCTTGAAGGGATGAGGGACAAGCTCTCTCTCTCTTTAGTGACAAAGTCTCCTTACTTAGGTACAACCTTATGGATACAAAGAAAGCTCTTGCAACTCCAATCTCTTGATATCTTCCTTTCAGCACAAGTATTGCCACTAGAGTCAGAACTAGCTTGCTCAAGCCATGGAGTCAAGCTTTTATAGAGGAAAAGGAATAGATAAGGTCAATCACAACAATAATGGATTTGGCTTCATCACTTGGAAACTTCTATGGAATGGTGGCAAACTACTTCCCATTCAAGGAGATTCGAAGCCAAACCGTCCTCACTTAACTTAGATGCAGTTCGTGAATGAGTTGGATAGAACTTTCAGAGGTTTAATTAATTCAAAACTTTGCCCAAAAAGGTTGGCGCGATTGCGACTCTGGGACAGAGCGCTAATGGCGCGCCCTTTCAATAGGATTTTCCCCATTGGCGCGGGCATAACACAGTGGACCAACGCTAATGTAAAAAGGGCTGCTTTTAAGGGCAAAGAGCAGGAGATGTCTTCAGGGCATATGTAGCTCATGTTCAGAGGTGAATGATGCAAGTGGTTTCAAGTCTTGTCACTTCTCACAAGTCTCGGAATGAGTCCTCCAAGATGCAGGAGAGGGGTAACAGGGATGGTGACAAATTACTATGTAACACTCAGAGTCTACTTGATCAACAACCTATCAAGGTCAGATTTTGTGATAACATTTTGGTGCGTCTGCTGGGAGTCTGAAGATTACTGATTCTTGAAATCAAGAAGCTGAAATTTTGAAAGTAGCAGGAGCTCAGGAATCTTTTCGAGGCTGCAAAACTACCTTACCGACTCCATTGTTGAAGTATTCAAATTTCATAGGTTTATGGTGATTCTATTGAACTTATGAAGAACTCAGATGCTGCCATTCTTATTTCAAGGTATGCATGTATAAAGTTTTTAGAAATTCATGGTTTCCCAAATCATTTTCCCAAGGATACATACTTTTTAAGGAATGGTCCAAAATTCAATGGACAAGATTTGAGTTTAACTTTGAAGCATATATCAGATTTCTGTGATTTTATCGAGCTTCTTAGAGTCAAACATGAGGATGTTTAAATTATGTTGTTCTATGATTCATTTAAAGGGAAATGTAAATAGTGGATTGAATGTTTTCCTGTCAAATATATTAAGTCATTTGCAGAATTTTGGCTTATGTGTTTGGAGGAATGGATGGACAGAACAAAGTTGGTGGAAAACTCTCCTTCAATTCAAGGTTTCAAACAATGGAATGATGATCATATTAATGAAGAAATAGATGAAATTTTTTGTTTTTCCTTATCTTCTTATCTAAAAACATTTGAGTGCAAGACAAAAGATAGGATGAAACTTTTGGATGAAGTTGCTAAGAACATTGAGAAAGACATTTAGGGTTTATAAGGTCAAATTCAATCATATAGTCTTCATGATCATGATCATTCTTTTCAAAAAATTTCTATGGAAGAACACAAAGAGAGGGTGTTGCTTCCTTTCTCTTTTATGATTGAGGAAGAATACATTGTTTTTGAAGATCAGTTTGAACAACCAGAATGTTATGAGAATCATCAAACTAATCATGTCTTTTTTGACCTTATAGCTGATTACATTGAAAATATTTACTGTTCAAATTTCCAGTTATATTTTCATATTAAAGATCAGTTACATCTCATGCTGCCTTGGTTATTTCAGTTACATGTTTATTTTTGCTTCAAGCACAGTCAAGAGATTCAAGTGTCAGATAAGATCAATGACTAGCTTCATTGGAAGTTTCATGTTCCTTGAGCTACAAATGGAGATTGCAGCTGATAGGGTAGGTAGGAGTATGTGAATAAGCTAAAAGTCGATTGAGCATCTTTTTAGTAGATGCAGATTTGTTTCTTCTGCAGTGATCATCAAGCTTGAGCTCGAGGTGAAGGCCATCAAAGCTTGAGGAGCAGATTGGGCAGAATTTCAGAGTTTTATTCTAAAGGATGGATACCAACACTGGAGCTACCAGTTCTTAGTGGGAGCAGATTGGGCAGAATTTCAGAGTTTTATTCTAAAGGATGGATACCAACACTGGAGCTACCAGTTCTTAGTGTACCATTGGGGTACACTATCCCTAGTGGAGCCATTGTTATCACCCAAAAAATTCTCAAAACATCATTGTGTCAACTCTGCTTTTGGTCATGATTTCAAGGAGGTCTAAAAGTCATTTTACGTTTTAATGGGTAGGTGATAGGTTAAGAGTCTTATTTTCATATCCAAATAAAGTTAAATCAGAGTTATTCCATGTCCTAGAAGTCTCACATGCTATTTAGAACCCATATCTTTAAGCATTTTGAAAACTGTATTGAAAAAAGAGCATACACAACAGTTTCGTAGAGCGCTACGAAACTACTGAAGGTGAACTTTTAACACTTTTTTATGTTTTTAGTATTCAACTTCTGAGGGTGTTCCTGAGTAATTGAAAACCCATTTTTGAAAAATTAAAGAGGTTTTCCTTATAAAAATTCTTACCTACAAAAACCTCCTCCATTTTTGTAACAACTATCGAGGATCAAGAGATAGGAGCTCCGGAGTGCAACCTTCTTTTTAAGGAAAAACATAGTTATTTTTATTGGTTGATGAAGTGGCCATTGCTTTGCACTCCCTCATTTTGTCACCTTTCTCTCCAAATTCGAATATCACTCCTTAAAAAAGTTACCCAAGCTCCTCTCTATCATTTACTTTTCAACCTTTGCATGTATCAGTCAACTGGCACCTTTGAAAAGTTAACTTTTTGACAAACCACTTGCTGTCCACAAAGTTCTTTACAACTGTCATATTTTTAAGAGGGAAGTTTGGGTTATAAAGGAAGATTGCCATGAATATGAAAGGATAAAAATAAGGCTATCATGGATGACCTCAGCTTCACACAAGCTTTCATCCAGAAAAGTTACATGTATTTCTACCAGGAGCTGTAGGGGGATTTGTGTGTTCCTTGGACTGTTTTGAGCTATTGGTTTCAAAAGGAATTTTCAGGCAAATGAAGATGAGTTTCAAAAATATGAAGGAGGTTTTTTCTAAGAACATAACAAGGAAAGAAAACCTCTTTCAAATTTCTCCCAGGTGCTACCAATTTGGAGATTCGAAGTTTCCTTTGAGACCTATTTGCAGGATTCTAAATTTTCCTGTTTTATACATGATTTTATAATGCAGATTGCGGACAATTGAAGCTGGTTTTCAACAAAATGAGAGAGGGTTTTCTTATAAAAATTATTATCTAAAAACACCTCCTCCATTTTTGTAACAGCTATTAGGGATCAAAATATATAGGTTCTGTCTCAACAGTTATTTCTCAGATAAAAAAGTGCAAAAAATGATAAATTTATAGGACAATTTTGGCATAAAAGAGAAGAACATTTATGAAGAAGAACATCTCATAAGGGTAATTTGTTTTGATTCTTGGTGATCATATCGGTCTTTATTAAATTTTGAAAAAAATCCCAAACTACATATTTTTGAAGGCCGAGTTGAAAAAGAGCATACACAACAATTTTGTAGCACGCTACGAAACTGCTGAAGGTGGCCATTTAACACCTTATGGATGTATTTCGAAGGTAAGTTATGATAAATTCCAAGTTTGATGATTTCTGGTAGACATATGAGGATCATTGATGAAGTTTCAAATGGCAGTGATGTAGAATTGTTCAAAGAAGTGTTCCATAAGTAATATAAAAGTTGTGCTACAAAAGCATGCTATTTACGTAGCACAGTCATGTTTTATTCTCTTGTTCATCTATTCAAGATTCCATTTCTTGCACAGGTGGAAAAATGATTATTAATGCATTCCACATGTACACCAGCAACACTGTTTGAAGATAGGCATTAAGAATTAAGGGCCTTAAAAGGAGGAACTCTGTCTCCTAGTTTTCAGGACAGTTAGGTCATGACTCAGCAGGTTTTGCAACAACACCATGGACATCATCAAGCTCAAAGACATGGGTTGGAAGCTGATTAAAGAATGTATTGAAGTCATAGATAAGGTTGTTAAAAAAATGATTTAGGATATGCACTCCTATTTGTATTAGGAATCTTAAAGACAGCTAGCTGTCAAGTTTTAATTAAGCAGTTTGTTGTATGAATAGATAGGTGTCAAAGTTAGGAATTCAAATTCTTCCAATGATGGATCATAGTATCCAAGGTTGTAAAACTCTATATAAAGCTTGAGAATCGAATTCCTCAGGGTTGGAAAATGTTATAGAAAAGGACTACTATTGTAAATGCTATGAAAGGACTGATATATGGAGAAGCAGTTTAACTTTTCTGAATCTGAGATTCTTAGTGTTCTTCAGTGAGCTTTATCTTTATCTTTGATATGTTTTACTTCCATAGTCTTAACACTTATTAGTCATAATTCATGGAGGAACATGCTTTGACTTCCTTTAAGTGTTAAACTATGCTGAATTGAGTTCTTGGGTCCTATCTTCGGATGTTTTTCTTCAACGTTTTAATACTTATAACTCAGAATTCATGGTTATTCATGCTCTGACTTCCTTTAAGTATTAAAATTTGATGAATCACTTTTAATACTTTCCTTTTGAATACCTTGATGTATCATTACTCAGAATTCATGCCCACATGCTCTAGCTTCTATGAAATTCAAGTTATTGAGACTTTCCTGAATGTTACTCTTTCATTGAAGTATATACAAGCCTTAAGTTTATAATAAGAGTTATGTGTTATCTTTATCTCTGTCACTGACTCTATTGCCCAATGGTAGAAAGTCTCCATCTTTCAACCTATAAACATATAAAATCACAAACCATAGAGTTAGCCATCTATCTATATCTTTAATCAATATCATTGACCCTTGAGAGAGCCCTCTTAGGCTGAGGAGGCTAAGCCTCAGCCAAAATATTGGTTTGAAATAGTTACTCAGAGGCTACTTGATCAATAGCCTATCAAGGTTAGATTTTGTGATAACATTTTGGTGTGTCTGCCGGGAGTCTGAAGTTTACTCATTCCCGAAATCAAGAATCTGAACTTCTGAAGGTAGCAGGAGCTCAGGAATATTTTCGAGGCTGCAAAACTACCTTAGCAACTCCCTTGTTGACATATTCAAATTTCATAGATTTATGGTGATTCTACTGAACTTATGAAGAACTTAGATGCTGCCATTCTTATTTCAAGGTATGCATGTATAAATTTTTCAGAAATTCATGGTTTCCCAGATCATTTTCCCAAGGATACATATTTTTTAAGGAATGGTCCAAAATTCAATGGAGAATATTTGAGTTTAACTTTGAAGCATATATCAGATTTCTGTGATTTTACCAAGCTTCATAGAGTCAAACATGAGGATGTTTGAATTATGTTGTTCTATGATTCATTTCAAGGGAAATGTAAACAGTGGATTGCAAGTTTTCCTGTCAAATGTATTAAGTCATTTGCAGACTTTTGGCTTATGTTTTTGGAGGAATGGATAGACAAAACAAAGCTGGTGGAAAACTCTCCTTCAATTCAAGGTTTCAAACAATGGAATGATGATCATATTAATGAAGAAATAGATGAAAATTTTTGTTTGTCCTTATCTTCTTATCTAAAAACATTTGAGTGCAAGACAAAAGATTGGATGAAACTTTTGGATGAAGTTGCTAAGAACATTGAGAAAGACATTTAGGGTTTATAAGGTCAAATTCAATCATATAGTCTTCATGATCATGATCATTATTTTGAAAAAAATTCTATGGCAGAACACAAAGAGAGGGTGTTGCTTCCTTTCTCTTTTGTGATTGAGGAAGAATACATTGTTTTTGAAGATCAGTTTGAACAACCAGAATGTTATGAGAATCATCAAACTAATCATGTATTTTTTGACCTTATAGTTGATTACATTAAAAAGATTTACTGTTCAAATTTCCAGTTATATTTTCATCTTAAAGATCAGTTACATCTCATGCTACCTTGGTTATTTCAGTATCATGTTTATTTTTGCTTCAAGCACAGTCACGAGATTCAAGTGTCAGATCAGATCAATGACTAGCTTCATTGGAAGTTTCATGTTCCTTGAGCTACAAATGGAGATTGCAGCTGATAGGTAGGTAGGTGTATGTGAATAAGCTCAAAGTTGACTAAGCATATTTTCAGTAGATACATATTTGTTTGTCCTGCAGTGATCATCAAGCTTGAGCCTGAGGTGAAGGCCATTAAAGCTTGAGGAGCAGATTGGGCAATTTCAGAGTTTTATTCTAAAGGATGGATAGCAGCGTTGGAGCTACCAGTTCTTAGTGTACCACCGGGGCACACTATCCCTAGTGGAGACACTGTTATCACCCCAAAAATTCTCCAAACATCATTGTGTCAACTCTGCTTTTGGTCATGATTTCAAGGAGGTCTAAAAGTCATTTTCGTAATAGTTATCAAGGATCAAGATATAGGAGCTCAGGAGTGCAACCTTCTTTTTTAGGAAAAACAAAGTTATTTTTATTGGTTGATGAAGTGGCTATTGCTTTCCACTCCCTCATTTTGTCACCTTTCTCTCCACATTTGAATATCATTCCTTAAAAAAGTTACCCAAGCTCCTCTCTATCATTCACTTTTCAACCTTTGTATCAATCAGCTGTCACCTTTGAAAAGTTAACTTTTTGACAAACTGCTTGCTGTCCAAAAAGTTCTTTAGAATTGTCATATTTTTAAGAGGGTAGTTTGGGTTATAAAGGGAAATTTCCATTAAGACGAAAGGATAAAAATAATGCTATCATGGATGACCTCAGCTTCACACAAGCTTTCATCCATACAGGTTACATGTATTTCTACCAGGAGCTGCAAGGGGATTTGTGTGTTCCTTGGACTGTTTTGAGCTGTTGGTTTCAAAAGGAATTTTCAGGCAAATGAAGATGAGTTTCAAAAATATGAAGGATTTTTTTTCTAAGAACATAACAAGGAACAAAAAAATCTTTCAAATTTCTCCCAGGTGCTACCAGTTTGGAGATTCGAAGTTTCCTTTGAGACCTATTAGCATGGTTATGAATTTTTCTGTTTTATATATGATTTTATAATGCAGATTCCAGACAACTGAAGTTGGTTTTCAAAAAAATGAGAGAGATTTCTCTTATAAACATTCTTATCTACAAAAACCTCCTCCATTTTTGTAACAAATTTCAGGGATCAAAATATATAGGCTCTGTCTCAACAACTATTTTTCAGATAAAAAACAGTGCAGAAAATGATAAATTTATAGGATAGTTTTGGCATAAAAGAGAAGAACATCTATGAAGAAGAACATCTCATAAGGGTAAGTTGTTTTGATTCTTGGTGATCATATCAGTCTTTATGAAATTTTGAAAAAATTCCCGAACTACAGATTTTTGAAGGCCGTGTTGAAAAAGAGCATACACAGCTGTTTCGTAGCGCGCTACAAAACTGCTGAAGGTGACCATTTAGCACCTTATGGATGTATTTCGAAGGTAATGTCTGATAAATTCCAAGTTTGATGATTTCTGGTAGACATATGAGGATCATCGATGAAGTTTCAGATGGCAGTGATGTAGAATGGTTCAAAGAAGTATTCCATAAGTAATATAAAAGTTGTGTTACAAAAACAGGGTATTTATGTAGCACAATCATGTTTTATTCTCTTGTTCATCTATTCAAGGTTCCCTTTCTTGCACAAGTGGAAAAATGAAGTTTCTATGGATTATTAATGCATGCCACATGTACACGAGCAAAACTATTTGAAGATAGGAATTAAGAATTAAGGGCCTTAAAAGGAGGAACTTTGTCTCCTAGTTTTCAGGACAGTTAGGTCATGACTTAGCAGGTTTTGCAATAGCACGTGGATGTCATCAAGCTCGAAGACATGGGTTGGTAGCTGATTAAAGAATGTATTTAAGTCATAGATAAGGTTGTTAAAAGCATGATTTAGGAATTTCACTCCTATTTGTATTAGGACTCTTAAAGACAACTAGCTGTCAAGTTTTAACTAAGTAGTTTGTTTTATGAATATATAGGTGTCAAAGCTAGGAATTTGAATCCCTCCAAAGATGGATCATAGTATCCAACGTTGTAAAACTCTATATAAATCTTGAGAATCAAATTCCTCAGGGTTGGAAAATGTTATAGAAAAGGACTACTTTTGTAAACGCTGTGAAAGGACTGATATATAAAGAAGTAGTTTAACTTTTCTAAATCTGAGATTCTTAGTGTACTTCAGTGAGCTATACCTTTTATCTTTGATATGTTTTACTTCCATAGTATTAATGCTTATTACTCAGAATTCATGGAGGAACATGCTCTGACTTCCTTTAAGTGTCAAACTATGGTGGATTGAGTTCTTGGGTCCTATCTTTGGATGTTTTTCTTCAATGTTTTAATACTTATTACTCAGAATTCATGGTTATTCATGCTCTGACTTCCTTTAAGTACTAAAATTTGATGAATCACTTTTAATACTTTCCTTTTGAATACCTTGATGTATCATTCCTCAAAGTTCATGCTCACATGCTTTGACTTCTATGAACTTCAATTTATTGAGACTTTCCTGAATGTGTTACTCTTTCATTGAAGTATATACAAGCCTCAGTTTTATAATAAGAGTTAGGCATTAAGTGCCATTCAGATAGGTCTGCGTGAGCTGTAGATACAAACAACTAGACTATAGAAAGGAGTAGGGAAGAGAAGCATGACCTCAACTAATTTAGCGCTAGGGACAATGACAACGGAAGAGTTGGTTCGCTCTTTGGATCTTCGGGCAGCTGTGCTGCCTGATGGAGCCTTGAGCGTAGAGGCGTATACTAATAAGGCTACAGTCAGGGCTTTGTGGAATGTTGGGCTAAACTTGGCTGTGCTCCCTAGAGAATTACTTCACACACTACAAGAAGGTGTGATTGAAGAGCTTAAAGCTCGAGAGTAGTGCGTGCTGCACACGATCAATGAGAAGAAAATCAACAACAAACAGATATTCATTGAGAAGACAGCTGCACTAGAAGCCTAGAAGAAGGTTCAGGAGAAGAATGAGCACACCGCCGCGGTAGTAGTCGAAGCATTCAGAACTGTTCCAGTACTGCATATCCTAGAAGAAGCACCGGTGGAAGCCAAGATTCAGAAGTTGGACGCAGGTGTGCGTGATGTGAAGAACGAGATGGCAAAGGTTCAATTTAAGTTGAAACTGAAAATTACAGAGCTCGGGTTGAAGGCACAACCTTCAACTCCACCAGAAGTCAAAGAATAACGTGAAGTTTTTGTGAGGGATGGAGTCTTTATAATAGATGTTGCGGTGGTGGAATGCACTACACTCTTCGAGTAGTCTATGGATCTAATCATGAGTCTGCAAGAAGATCCTAACCTATAGAGGTTGAACATAGAGGCCCGAGAATTGCAACAACAATATGACAAAGCAAAGGCGACAACACGCACCATCGCTATCACACATAGATTGGCAAAGATGCAGGAAGGAAAGAAATTACAAGAACATGTAGAAGTAGCGCAATAGAAAGAGGCAGTCCTCAAGGCCAGATTGGGGCCTTCGCTAGATGAGGCTTATGTGATCTCCGCCACCATTGGGGAGAAGTTGGCCAACTTGCGGAGATCCTAGCACAAGATCTATGAAGATAGCATAGGACCAACAACCGAGCAGTTGGTGGAGGAGGTCAAGTAGGTAGCTACCCAGTGCACAACTAAAGTTTCAATGGTGCAAGTAGAGTTGGGCGGTCTTCTCAGTAAGATCTCTGCGCCAGTAGAGTGACTTGAGGGCGAGTCACAATATTTGTGTTGGGGGCCTGTTGGAACAGGGTCCCCTAAGATTAATTTTGGGGCAAAAGCCCAAGTTTCAGGGCAGAAAGCCCAGGTTTTTGTGATGTAAAGTGTAAAGTCTCTGCAATTTATGATCGTGAAGCGCGTAGATGTAAAGTGTCATAAAGGGTTTTTTTTCCTTCATTTATGCAAATTGTGTACGCTTTAGAAGATCTACCCATGGTCTACGAACCATGGGATTGTATAAAAGGGAGAGCCTTAGAGAGTCTAAGGTAGTTCAGTAAGTTTTGAAGATGAATGTAATGGGTCAATAGGATCTAAGAGTGAAGAGCCTTAGAGTAGAAGAGAGGCTCTGCAGTTGTGTGCGTAGAGGCCTAAAGTAGAGTCTGCACCTGAGTGCGTGGACCCCTGTAGCTGAGTGCGCAGGGTAGTTTGAGTTTGTAAGCAAATCTGAAGTATCATTAAAGAGTATGTTCTGGAAATATCTGTGTTTTATCCATTTACTTCTGTTATGAATAAATGTGGTTATGTTATGATGAATAATGGGTTTATGATTTAATGTTGTATTGATGCGCAAATATGTATGTTCTACATTGTTATATGAACACAAGTAATAATATCTGCTTACGCGAAGAATATCTTAATGCATGCTAAAGATATTAGACACTTAAGCCAATTTGGGTAATAATAGACTTAGGAGTGATTACAAAGGTGCGTAAGTGGTTGATTTGCCTATTTAGGGTCCGCAGGAGACAGTCGTAGACCTTCATGAAGGTCTAGAGGTTGGTAAGAGGAATTTATATCAATAAGATTCGAGGGCTTATCGATCTACGTGAAGGTAGATAAAGGGTACAAAACAACATCATAACCATCTCTGGGTGCGAAAACTTGGTTCCAACATCCCCCCATACTGCTTCCGGTGAGACTTCAGTCTGTACTCTGCGGATTGATGCTGAAAGGGCCAGTAGTGTAGGGATTTGCTTGGCTAACTTAACATTGAACCTAGGTCAGGACCCCCTAAGCCAAAAAAGTGCCACTGTCCTCCTTTTTCATATGTTCTAGTTACAATATTGGTTTGTAGTTTCTCTACTTGGCAATTAGTAAGATATTACCTTGAAGACAATTCTATTAGAAGGCCTGTGAACAGGAAGTGTAATGGGTTGGGTATGAAGAGGAAGTTATGATCAATGATGGCTCTTGTCTAACTTGGCACCACATTGATTTAACTCATGTGCCTTACAACCTTTCTCCAAGTTTTAGATAATTATAGTTTTGATCCATACTGGCTGATGTTGAATTTATTCCTTTGATTTATTAATGTGAATGGGTTGTATGTTAAACTCATACAATTGAGAACTAGAACACATCCAATTTTCCATTTCCTTGCTTGTAATTAGAATTTAGAGGAAAACAACCTTGTGGGACATTTCACTTAGCATTATAGGGCCAACAAGAAGAACCATTCTTCCATGTCTTAGGAGGAGGAGAAAAAAGAGAAGCTTTCACTCAACATCTCATTTGTTATTACCATTATTAGTTGGTTATATTATGTGTCGGGAAATATAAGAATAAAAGGTCAAAATAGGCTTAGTATCCTTCATAACATTAATCTCTTTATAAAAAAAAAAAACATAGCTTACAAGAAGCTTCCACATAGGATATGTGTTGGTGAAGCAGGTGGAATATAAGTCCTTCATTTATGAATTAGTAGTGTTGTACCACCATTATGCAAGGTGTAGCCATTTTTTCCACTACAACTAATGGTTATTCACAAAGTTTCTTAAGTATTCTTCAAGGAATTTATTTAATCCTTTAGTTTGTCCTTCTATTTGGGGATTATGAAGTGTTCATGGCTAGTTTGGTTCCCACTTGGTAGAAAAAGTTCCTTCCAAAAATTGTTGTTGAATTTTGGGTCCTTGTTGCTAATGATTGTAATACATCAATTTTGATGCCCAAATTAATATTCTATGTTTTTACATGATGAAACACAAAGATCCTAGCTATATATTAGCTTTGAGTAGTAATAAAAAAAAAACCTCATTGGCTAAAAATTGATAAGGATATACCCATAAGGGGATATAACTCCATGAGAGAAGTAGGATTAAAGGGGCTAGGACAAATTATAATATTTTATTAAATCCGTCTTGGAACTAGTTGGGAAAATGAGTTACATGAGATTCTTGGGGAAGCCACATGGCATATTTTGAGTGTAATTCTCCCTCCCACCCCCTTGGAGGAATCTTAGCTGAATGGGTGGTGTTACTTTTAATTAACCCAAACTCCATTATCTTTTCATGGAAATGGGGTTACAAAATTTATCATTTCCCAAAGTTAGCAGAGTTAACTTTGGATAACACCATCACGTCCATCTTGTCGAGATATTTTGACGATGTAAAATTTTCCTTAATCTAATGCTCGGATCACAAGTTATGCCTATTTAAATTTTGGGACTTGTTGATACCAGTTTTTGAAGTTTTTTACTTTTGTATTAAAACTACAAAAGTACCTCGAATTGCTTATCAAATTTGACACCCAATTTTTTTTTGTTTCCCTTCCCCATGACCATAGGTTAGGTGGGATGCCACATGATAAATTATAAGCATATTTATAATTTTAAAAAACACATACAACTACATGAATGAATGAAGTACATGTGAATGTTTTCTTTAACTCTCAATGATCAGTGGTTTGGTTTGAAATGTTAGTGCATATGCAAATATATCATATGCTACAACTTCATATGGAATTATTATAATTTCTTATATTTGATATCATTGTGATAATGGCACAATTAAAGGTTTACTTAAAACACATATATTATATATATGTTGGGTGGAAAAAATAAAAGTGTTTTGGTTTATAACCATTGGTTTATATGCAAACAGTTGTATATATGTTGACAACGGTCTTGAATTTGGTATTAAACACAACAAATTCTTGTGATTAGCTACAACAAATTCTTGTGATTAGCTTCCGCTCTCTTATTCTCTTCCACTAACTATTTTAGTGTATTTTTCTTTACCTTTTTTAAAAAATAAACACTATTTATCAAGAAGATGCTAATTTTGACATTTTCTTGTTGATCACAACCAATCGGCACTAAATCCGGTGCTAAATCGTGCCAACTATAGCATCGACCTTTATGCTTAGTTTAAACTCTTAATTGGCTCCTTCTATAGCTTCTTGTGTAACGTCCTATTTTTCTCCTCGTTATGGCATTGTTTTTAGTGTCCACTTTAGCTTCCTTTTTAGCTTCTGTTTTAACGTCTCATGTAATGTCCTATTTTTGCTCCTCGTTCTGACATTTTTTTTAGTGTCCACTTTAGATTCCTTTTTAGCCATGCATGAATATCGTACAACATTGATCCAACCATTTTCCTTGTACAACCCGACTTTATCATAACAATATGCAAAGAAGGTATGTTTGATTATCATTTACTCATAGGATTTGGATTTAAGGGATGATATGAATTTTTCTGTTACACATGTTGAGGATGGATTTTTTAATTAAGGTTGGGGGAGGAGTGTATTGTATCTATCATATGATACACTATGAATGTACCCCTATTCAGTAATTACCATATGGATGACACATAATACACTTATCCTAATTCAATAATTGCCCACTACCATTGTTACTCTTGTTGTCATTTCTAAAAATTAATGTGAATACTTGGAAATCATTCTTGATAGTTTCATTTATGATGAAAATAATGAATTCAATGAAAGGGTAACCTTAATTATTCCCTATTGATTTCCAAATTTCATTTGACTGATATTCTCTACCCTATCAATTGTTTGTATTTACCAAGTGCGGCCCTTTAACAATCTATAAGAAATAACCGTCTCTAAAACATGCATGGAGGAGAATCAATCCATCATGAACTAGACTGCATTGATGTGTTTCTACACCATCTTGAATCCCTAGAAATATTTAGGAATGCAAGGTGATTAGTCTACTTTGAGAAGTTGTAACACCCTCCTCCCACATCTACCCCAGTAACTGACCAACTTGGGTAAACATGTGATGAGGAGTTACTATGATATGATTCAACTCACTATGTGCCATTTCAGGAAGTGGAACCGATGGAACATAACAACACATACTTTCCAAACCTACTGCAGAACCTCCATAAGCCATCCAAAGCTTCTGGGTGACTAGCCCCTGAGACAAACTAACTTTTTACTGCATTAATCCCACAATCACTCCCATGAAGTTGACATGAGTGCATATGGGACCCTCCAGTCACTCCCACAACATGGGTATGTCTGTGACTGGGGACATTCCCAAGCAGTTCTGTGCGTGTGACTCCAAATTTTGTGCCACTTTTTGAGGTCCAAGGCTAAGGTCACTTCCCAAAACTCCATGAAACTTCTAGAAATGAAATATAACAACGGAATAATGATACAAATGTAATTAATTGAGCAAGGACTTTAATTGACCCCTACTAGCCATGACAAACATTTCGTCAAACATGTCACAAATATACATTCTACAAGTTTAAACAACATATCTGAGTATAGGGGTCTCATACTTATCTGAGAATCACTAAGAAGTATTGATGCATCATCACAATAACTGCATTACCATCTATTAAGTCACATGTTCATTGTACATTCAGTGATTTTCGAAACCATGATGAGAGCCATACATTTTCACAGTCATAAAACTCATTCATAAACAACATTTAACCAACAGAAATATCATGGATATAACATCCATATAACACTGTTATAGATATATTTGGGCACTGCAACCCCAATCTCATATGTCCATAAAGCAAGGGCTTATAAGCCCCTAAAAGTGTTGTTACATACCCTAAAGGAACAAGGTCAGCTGATTACATCATCTCCCAGAAGTTCTCCCTGAAAAACTACTCAGAATTGGTCAAAACTGCACCATACAGACTACTCAGTGTTAAGGGTGCGATGCATCTCACCTACTACATGCAGAAAGTGCAATGCATAATGAAAAGCCCTTCTGTAGGGTGTGATGAGCGAGAGCAGACAAATGGCAGAGGCAGTTGGCTAGGTGGAAACCCAAAGAATCTTCTAGAAACTACTCATTTGACACTTGCCTCTCTGAATTCGCCCAGGGATGAGTAAGGATCATGAAATCTCCAAGTGGAACCAAGAACTATCAGAGAAATGACACTAATCAAAAACACAGAAGCTAACTCACCCACCTGCAAACATTTATATATGAATCCCTCATCCTAGAGATCCAGAGGCTGGAATTTTGTATCTTGCAAGGAAGTGCTGTTGGTTTCTCTGTGGAACATCATAGTGTTGGGTGATCTAGCTTTTCATGAGGTGAAAAGGGCTTTCATTTTGGGAGGATGGCGCTGGGTCAAATCAATGTGTTGTAATCCTCTCTTCTACTACTTCTATCAATAAAGCTATTTGAGTTTTCCTCCATATTCTTGTATATCTCTGATTGTATTGATATATGCATTTGTATGGTTAATATATATCTGATCCTATATTGTTTATGGTTATAGATATCTATGCTTTGATGGTATTATGCTTCTTTGACTCTACAGGTGTTCTTGAAGTAGGACAAGTGAGGAAGGAGTGGAAAAGATCTGTCAAAGGGGAGAGGAAAAGCATAGCCAAGCGAAAGGATGAGGTTGGTACTCTCTACTTCTTCTTCATCTATCTCTCATAAAGGAAACACAAGTGACTTTAGTTGGTTTGTTTCTAAGATAGCTACCCATCTTAGTGGGACTAGCAGCTCTGAATGGACACTAGTTTTCCCGATAACAAAATGGCGACTCCACTGGGGAGCGAATAAATTGTTTGCTTATTTCTATTTGTTTGCTTTATAAACTACAGAAGGAGCATGAAGTTAAGCCAGCTTGCCTTCGAACTACTTTTTCTATGCAACTGCAAAGTAGATCAACGCTGCTTCAGTCAATCTCCGAGTTAGTTTATGAACTAAACATTTGACTTGCAAACATCCTAAGTGCCTTGGTGGTAGCTCAAGTAACCTCATTAGATCACCCCCTATGATTTTTGTTTACTGCCTATGATTAGCTCAGCCTAAATCCCTGAACTAAGCTGCAAACTGTGAGTAAAAACCAAGCCCAGTCTCGTCCCTGGACCATCGCTCTATCTCTCAATTGCAGTATGGATGCATCACACCTCCTGTATGCTGCAGGTGAGATGCATCCATGTTTCCTTGTGTTACAGGTGTGATGATTAGGTAAGACTGTTTCTGCTTCCAGATTTTGGTTTTCTCTTCATTGTCTTCAGCTTTATTCAGTAGTTTTGTTGTCTATGATCAGTATACCACTGTTGAAACTCCCTTCGTTTGCATTATTCAGCCTCCATTGTTTAAAGAATTGTGAATGTTTTTATGTATTTTTCTTCATTTACGGTTCTCCTTTGCAAACAGTAGCTTAATAGAGGTGTTGTCTTTTGATTTGAAAGTGTCTCAAGTGTCATTTTCAGTCAAAGAAAAGAATCCTCCTTTTTTGATAGTCGATTACACTTTTTCCATTGTATTTGATTTGAATTAATAGTATTTCAAGTGTCGAAAGCAATTTTTAAATTCAAAATTGAAAGTTTCGCTCTTAGTCTTCCTTTCGTTTTTCAAATTCGAAATTGCAAAGTGTCGTCTTAGCCTTCCTTTCATTTTTTGAATTTGAAATCGCAAAGTAGTCTTCCTTTCGTATTTTGAATTCGAAATCGCATAGTGTCATCTTAGTCTTCCTTTCACTTTTTGAGTTCGAAATCGCAAAGTGTTGCCTTAGTCTTCCTTTCGTTTTTGAAAAAGAAAAACATTAATACTGTCGCTTTGAAAGAAAAATAGTTCAGATATGTACTTAGCATTCTTTTTGTCATTCACACATTAAGAAAGAAGAAAACAAATACATGCATGTGCATTTGCATTTAGACTGCTTGTGGAGATTGATTTAGGACAGTGCATCTTAGTGTGTGTTCTTTGCTCTATGTTGAAAGAATTTCACTTCTCTTTCCTTAGTAGCTAGGATTTTCATTGCAAAAAGAAAATAAATGATTTTTTATCATCTCAGATTGCATATTTAGGAATTGTATATCTACATCACATAGTGAACCTTAAAGGAAAACTTTTTAAGAAAGATCAACTGTAAAATAAATTTCAATGAACATAAAAACTCTTTGGAACCTAACGCACAACATCTAGAAGTATAGGCTAGAGACGTATTCCAGCATCGTAAAGCCTAGTAACTATCGCTTTCATCGTAGGTTGGGTGATTCCTCCTCTTTGAGACGACAAGTGCTAGTACGGACTTGTGCTCCCACGTACCGTCGAGTATATATTGGGAGACCAAAATAGGCTATATCCTTTATCCTTAGGAAGCCGTGTCTGCCGCCCTATCGATCACAATACACTGAACACAACATTTGGGAAGATTGACTACCGTACCGTAAAAAGTATTATGCAGTTTTGCGATTGGTTTGGTAATCCCTCTGTCTAGATTTCCAGAGTAGTCACCTTCATTCCTTTTCAGACTCCTTAAAAGAAAAGTTCCATCTAAGCAATTGTCACTTCAGGCTCATTAAAAATCGAAGGTGACAAGAGTCATCTTTAGCTTTTTCTCGACTCTTAAAACTTGAAAAAGCAAGTTGTGTCAAAGCGTCATAAAATTTATTTTAATCGGAATAAAATCACTATTCCCTCGTTGGTCTTAGGTTGAGAAAATGGAGTCCACCAACCAAGGATTTCCCTTTGGGGGGAATCCTAGTCCCTTCTCCTCTTGGGGAGATGTTGGTGCACCTCATATGGCCACATTGTCCCTTCCAGGACTGACAATTGGCCTACCAGTATGGCTTTTCTCGACCTCTGTCGTTCAAAGCACCGTGATTCCTGAGCAATCAAATTAGCAACTAGATGATACTAGAGTTACCCCCCAATCTTCTACTTCATTTGTTTCTCCCTCTCCTTCCTCTTCACTTGGTGAAGCTAGTAAAACTAAAAACCAAGTAACTAAGAAGAAGAAGAAAGGGAAGGAGAAAAAGAAGAAGAAGCCAACGACAAAAGGGGGAAACCATGCATCATCTGGCAAAAATCCACATACTGCACCATCCAAACCTAAATCTCTATGTGTCATTTGCAAGGGAGACCACTATCATCGATATTTTCCTTGCATCCCATGGATCTTAAGGGACTGATCTCCCCACTTGCACAATCTGGTGTCCTCAACCTCTGACGATCATGTTGAAAGTACACCGTCAACTAGTGAGAATGGATTCACTGGACAAAAAGGAAGATCTAAAATTCCTTGTAGACCGTGTGAAGGCGATCATGCCATCCACTGTTGTCCCTTCCTAGACGAAGCTAAAAGATTCTTGGATAATTGTCCTGCTTCACCGCTACGGCTTCCTCCTAGATACAAGAAACTCTTGCCGAGTCCATCACTAGTTGAAAATCTGACTGACACACCTTTGTGGTCGGTCGAAGCATCTATCATTGAAGATAAACCCTCTGAGTCCACACAGGATAAAAGTCAATAGGTTGAGATGGCAGTCAACCTAAACTTGTCTTCAGAAGGTCTACCTTCAGATGATACAGTCACCAAAGAGAATGAGAATTACACCGTTCAAATTCTTTTCATCAACACAAAATTTGATGAAAATGGGGGCAATCTACCCGTTCCTTTACAGTAGGAAGGAAGTTCGTCAGAGGTTTACCCGACCGTTTAGTTGGTCCCTCCTCCAAGCAACCTAGTTGTTTCCTTTGATTGGAATCTACTAGGCAGACCCCGCCTACCATCTAATGTACCATTTCGAACCATAGTACAAGCTTACAGAATGGTCATGGTTGATGCTATCATGTAGGAAGGGGCTTCTGTGAGTATCCTTTCCTCAACTTCTTGGAAAGCGCTTGTTTCGCCATTGCTTCTGCCTGAGATTCGAAACCTGACAAGCTTTAACAAAGGAACCAGTCGACCATTAGGGATCCTTCCAAGTTTGCCTATAACTTTGAGAAGGAAAACCGTTTACCTGAACGTAATGGTGGTCCAAGGACCTTTAAATTGCAGTCTACTCCTTGGGCGTGACTAGATTTATAACATGGGAGCTATTGTTTCCTCACTCTTTTGAGTGATGTGTTTTCCGTATGAAGGCAGAGTGGTATAGCTCGTAGACCAGCTTTCATTCCCCGGTTCACACATAGCTAATAGTCAAGTGCCATCCCTAAGTGGTCGTTTTGCACAAGGAATGTCTCATCAATCTCCAGTCAATCCACCTAATGAACGCGAGTTATTCGGTGAATGTGGCTAAACCCAGGAGGCATGCGCCCTGGTCTGCTTCGGCAGGAAAACCCTAGATATAAGGTAGGTTTCTGTGTAGGAATATGACTAGTCTGACTATCCTGTCCATTTAGGAAAATGGATCAGACTGGAAAAATATTCCTCCATCAAAAGTTATGTCTATTGCTTACAGAGCCAAGGAAGTGTTTTCTCTGCAAATGAATGGTAACGTGGAAGCTCTATTTCGTTATACCTGGGGGCATGCAAAACTTTTTGCATGCAAGTGAAAAGTGACCATTTATTTTCTTAGTTTGTAGGCTCTTAACCCTTTAAACTCATAGGTTGGTCATTCCTATCTTGCATAAAAAAAGGCTTTGGAGCAAAGTTTAGAATGGGGCAAGCTCCCTAAAAAATGAACCTATTGATGAGGCATCCTTATTATACGACTGGAATGAGCAGTTTTATGCGAAATTCAAGCTCGTCAAAAAATAAACCTAGCGATGAGAAAATGTTCCCCCAGAGTTTAAGCTCATTAAAAAATGAACCATCTGTCGGTAAATAACCATTACGATCACATAATCATCAGCTTTTGAGCCTTGGTCATGTTCTTACCATCATCTCCACTCTTTTTAGCCGATCATACGCCTCCATTTCATTGTTTACCCCTTTTGAGGAACAGTTGTGACAAGTGATTCTATTAGCTATCTTCTTTACACTGTCGTGATTGAAAAGTTCCAAACCTTACCTGGAACCAGCTGCTATTCGAAAACATTACTCATTCCTCAAAAAATGAGTCTCCTTTAAGCTCTTTTCATCTGACTCGTAAAATATGAAAAGATTGTTGAGAAATTGGCCTCTCCAGCTCATTAAAGTGATCAGAAGTGCCATCCTTCCTTTAGATTTTAATCTTTTTGGACCTAAGGGATCATTACACAAAAAGATCGAGCGCTTGTCTTGTTTGACTCGTTAAAACTATCGAAAAGTCATCCCTTTCGTATTATTTTATACTTTTTCGGACTTAAGGGATTATACTATGAAAAAAGATTACTGGATTTGCCTTTCCATCTCTTTGTAGACTCTCTAAAATTGAAAAGGACCAAGTTATATTTGTCGTTAAACTCGTTAAAACAATAGCGACAAACTTGTCCACGCAGACAAGAGTGAGTTTCACTGTTGCTAGGCTCGTTAAAACGTAGCGACGAGTTTGCCTGAAGGGAAAATTATAGAACAAGCATATGTTATCCTCCTCAAGCTTTACAAAAATAAAGAGGTACTGGTCAGCAATGACTGGGGAAAAGTTGGGAAGAAAACTTGAAGAAACTTTATTGGTAGCAGGTTGCTCTTGAACATGACACTTTCACTCCATCGCCATAATTGTGTTGGGTTGGGTTATTCCGTTCACCGATCATATCACCATTGGTCCTCCGTACCATCCATTCTTGGGGTTAACGCTACCAATCCATTTCGGTGTCACCGATATGTTCAAGAGAAGTCGCTCAGAGAATTAATCAACCTAGCTTATATCTCATCCACTGCAATACCTTCACACTTCATTCTTTCATGACCGCCACCCTGAACCTTGTATCATCAGATCGTTTTCACCTCCACAAAATCATTTGCTCCGTTTTATGTCGTAGATGTGGGATTCATTAAGTCCCTCCTATGACGGGTCACTTCTTGTCGACATCAGCTCATTATCCAAGAAGTTGACTTAGGAACAACCCTTTCAGTACTTTGAAGCTTGCATGCCTCAATGGCAAATTTCTCACTTCAAGCGACAGGTTTACATCAATCGCCTTTGACCAGAATATTTTGCGTGGTGTTAGACATCGAATCATGTATTTGTACCTTGAGGGTCATCATCATTATTTGTGACTCCTCTCGTGCCTGTTAACATCTTACATCATTGGCTGGTAATCAGGCGATGTCTTTCCATGTTCAACATCAGAACATCATTTCACATGGATCGAATTGTACTTCGAGTGAAGATTGAATGAGTTTGAAGACCCCAGATCTAGTTTCATCCATCCGGGCTGCGGTATATTCAGGAAAATAAAAACATCAAATGTACATCATAGCTGCATAGATGATCATCCAAGCTAAGGGATGATGGCTCTACCAGAATCATTAGTCTGCCACACAGATGGTTGTCTGTCTTATGTACACGAAAATGAATTAATAAAGCTAAGCATGGGAATTCCCGCCTCAGCTAGATCATGAAAATATTATGAAGATAATGTATTGTATTGTATCTTATTACAGGTCACCTTCCAGTTCAAAAAACTTTGGATCCTCATGATAAATCATTTCACCCGACATCAAAATATTTATGACCTCATGCTTTAGGGGGAAACTGTTATAGAAATATTTGGGCACTGCAACCCGAATCTCATATGTCCATAAACCAAGGGCTTCTAAGCCCCTAAAAGTGTTGTTACACATCCTAAAGGAACAAGGTCGACTGATTACATAATCTCCCAGAAGTTCTCCCTGAAAAACTACTCAGAACTGGTCAAAACTGGACCATACAGACTGCTCATTGCTAAGGGTGTGATGCATCTCATCTACTACATGCAGAAAGTGTGATGAATACTGAAAATCCCTTCTATAGGGTGCGATGAGCGAGAGCAGACAAATGGCAAAGGCAGTTGGCTAGGTGGAAACCCAGAGAATCTTCTAGAAACTAGTCATTTGACACTTGCCTCTCTGAATTTTCCCAAGGATGAGTAAGAGATCATGAAATCTCTAAGTGGAACCAAGAACTATCAAAGAAATGCCACTAATCAAAAACCCAGAAGCTAACTCACCCACCTGCAAACATCTATATATGGATCCCTCATCCTAGAGATCCAGAGGCTGGAATTTTGTATCATGCAAGAAAGTGTTGTTGGTTTCTCTGTGGAACATCATAGTGTTGGGTGATCTAGCTTTTCATGAGGTGAAAAAGGGCTTTCATGCTAGGAGGATGGCGGTGGGTCAGATCAATGGGTTGTAATCCTCTCTTCTACTACTTCTATCAATAAAGCTATTTGAGTTTTCCTCTATATTCTTGTATATCTCTGATTGTATTGATATATGCATTTGTATGGCTAATACATATCTGATCCTATATTGTTTATGGTTATAGATATCTATGCTTTTATGGTATTATACTGCTTTGACTCTACACATGTTCTTTGAAGCGAGACAAGTGAGGAAGGAGTGGCAAAGATCTATCAAAAGGGAGAGGAAACAAGTAAGGAGCCAAGCGAAAGACTGAGGTTGGTACTTTTTGCTTCTCTCTCATCTATCTCTCATAAAGGAAAACACAAGTGACTTTAGTTTGTTTGTTTCTAAGATAGCTACCCATCTTAGTGGGACTAGCAACTTTGAATGGACACTAGTTTTCTTGATAACGAGGCCACATATAAACAAGTATATTTACCCATAAAATACCAAGAAGAAAGAGAGTTCTTATTGATGATTACATAAGCCGACTAGGTATGGAACGTCCATGAACAAATCAGACGTAGACTAGGCTGAACCAAACCTTTCTTTCTTTCTTTTTTGTTGAAGCAAGAGATGGTCCTTCTATTGACTTAAGAAAGAAAATAATTTACATAGGTTACAGCGAGCACTCAAAAGCGCAAACCCCCACCATGAAGAGGGAGAATTAAACAATGTTCCCTAAAACCCGCTTTTTTTTTTAAAGAACCATATATTCCACTCATAAGTAGCCTTCAATGATTTGTCCCCTTTCAATCAGATGGTCCCCAAACAAAACACGTGGAGCAGTGGCCCGCGGAAAACCTCCTAAACTGCTCAACCAATTATGGTTTTCGATCTTCCCCTTCTAATATAATGGCTAGTATTCATATCACACAGTTTAGAAGCAGGATGAACACTGCGCGATGAGGGTAGTATTCCTTCCTCGATCCCTGCCACGAGTTGCTCTCTGAGTGGCATCGCTAGCTTTTCCTCAAAACCATCTTTGGGTGTGAGGGCACACGATAAAGGTGGTGAATCGTAAGAGGTTTTGACATTTCGGTCCCACAAACCTGCATGACCGTCTATGCCTATTGATCTTCCCCCTCCTCATCCTACGAGACCAATCAATATTGTGCATCTCATAAGCTCGAGGAATACCACGCGATGAGGGTGGTATTCATTATTCTTCTTCTGCCATGCGTCGATTACTGAGTTGCATCGCATGCCATATGGGAAAACAACTTCCTGGTCAAAGGGCGCTCGATGCAGGTGGTATATCCCGTGCAGTTTTGACTTTGGTACTCAACTCTCTTGGTTCCCAATGCATTGCCCGAGGAAGACGTGCCCTGAAGGGTCGCCTTTTGCACAGAAAACACCAGGACTTGTGTTGGAAGCCATTGTCGATCTTTTCGGTAGCCCATTTTCTCGAAGCTTTTCCATTTGCGCAGATAGATCCTTGCCCTATGACTTCCTCTGTCCTGACTTCTAGTAGCACCCAAGCTAATGTAGACATTTCCGAAATCCTGAGAAATCCTAAAGTGCACCTCCACTAAGAATATTCCTAAAGTGAACTTATTCCTCATTTGCATAAAGTGAAATCTATCTCTTTGTCTGTTCTGATAGTGTTTCTGTCTATGAGGGCCCGAGATGAGCATTCATCTCTCACTCTATCATTTGTTACCTCCTCCCACCAGAAACGCATGTCAGTAAGCTTGCTTCTTACTCCCTCATTGGCTAGCCAGTCCGCCACTTTGTTGGCTTCCTTGAGAACATGCACAAACCTGAGAGTTCTTAGAATTCTTAGGTGTGATTGGATTCTTTGGTAGACTGGTAGAAGCGCCAGTGACCTAGAATTTTCTTTGGTGCTGCTCCTACGCTTAGCCTCTTGAACGAATTAATGACTAACTCTGAGTCAGCTTCTATGATGACATTATGTATGTTGTACTTACGCAATATTTCCAAGCATAGCTCCATCGCCATGAGATCAGCCATGTTGTTGGTTTCCTTCCCTAGATAATTGTGGAAAATTACCTGTATGTTTCCCTCCTCATCTCTCATGACCCATCCATACCCTGCGTCTCTAGGATTTCCTTTTGAGGCTCCATCTATGTTAAATTTTAAAAAACCTTGTGAAGGGGGTTACTAGAAAGCCTTTCCTTCTGCGTTATGCTTGGTGATCTGCACATGACTCTAAGGGAGATGTACCTAAAGCTCCAGTTTTTCCAAGATGCTAGCCTCTCTGTTTCGTTTGGGTTTCTTGGAGGAAACTCTCCCCAAGATGTGGACAGTCTCCTTGGTTTGCTTGAGGATAAGCTTTATGTTGCTGCTCACTGGGCCCAATTTATCTTTTAAAATCCTGTTGCTACGCTCCTTCCATACATTCCAGATCAAAACCCCTGGGATCAAAGCCTAGGCTGAGTTTATTGTCTCATTATCTGAAAACATTTTCCTCCAAATTTTCAGCATAGAAATGATGTCATTTTCATGCCTGTCTGTCTGCTGGAAGACATCTCTAACCCAGTTGCATAGTGTGGTAGTGAAGGAGAAACTATTGAGCAGATGATTTGTGGTTTCTTCCTGTTGTCCACACAGGTGACATCTTGAGGGGCCAACAAAGCCTCCCTTTCTTACATTATCCCATGTCAAAATTTTACCTTGTTGAACCAGCCATTTAAACAGTTTGACTTTCATCCAGTGAGGTTTATCCCAGATTTCTTTCCATGTCTTGTCAGTGCTTGGAGAGTTAAGCCCTGTAGTGATTTTTTTGGCCTCTTTAAGGGTGAAGAGACCAGCCTTATTCCTCCCCCATTGTAATTGATCATCTGAGGTTGAGGTTAAGATTTGCCTCTTTTTCAAAATACCTTGGAGGGCCTTAGCTTGAGTATTCAGCATGTTCATCTCATTGTAGACTGGAAGCTTCCATATTCTCCATTTTTCGTTGCTCCTTGACTGGTCCCAATAGTCACTTACCCTTCTTAAGCCTTTTTTGATGGTATCCATCTGGATAATTGCTAATTCCGCTCTACTGAGATTGCCCTCTTGTTGCCAATTGTCCTTCCAGAACCAGGGAAAATTTCTGTTTCTGATCTCCCAAAAACTGTGTTTTGGGACTAAGGCCCAGTTCGCCCAGACTCTATTCCATACTTGTGAACCTTTTACTTGTTCTGTCATTCTTATGAGGTTCATATCCAACCAATTCGTTTCATACTTTTGTTTCCAGAGTTTTTCCCGGGGGGCTCGTATTTCCTTTAGCCATCTCCACCAGACTTTAGCTCCTAGAACTCTGTTCAGAATTACTGGGTCATGGAGACCCAGGCCACCATGGGATTTATGCATCCAAATCTTTTCCCAAGCCACCAGAGCCCATTTCTTCTTTTCTTCACCTTTCCCCCAGAGAAAGTCTCTTTGAATGTTTCTTGATTGAATACTGACTCCATTTGGTGTCGGAATGGCTGATAACATATAGATATGGATGGTTTGGAGGATAGCCTTAGTGAGAGTTAGTCTCCCAGTTATATTTAGGGCTCTTTTTGTGCATTTACTAACTTTATCTTTCAATTTATTTAGGACAGGCTCCCAAATGTCCTTATCTAATGGTTTGTCAGTGAGGGGAACTCCTAGATACTTCGAGGGCAATGAATCTCTTTGAAAGCCCAAAATTCTGGAAATATTTCTTTGAATTGAAATGTCAGTATTGAGAAAGAAGTTATTTGGTTTAGTAAGACTTACCTCAGTGCCCGTTGCCATTGCAAATTCATACAAAATTTGCTTAAATGCTTTGGCTTCCTTAACTGTGGGAGTGCCTTGAAGCATAGTATCATCCACAAATTGCTGGTGTGTCACCGTGTCTCCCCCTCGAGTGAGTATCAGACCTTGAATTCTACCTCCCCACTTGGTAGCTCTTATTCCTCTACCGAACCCTTCCATCTTGAGAATGAAAAGGAAAGGGGAAAGAGGATCACCTTGCCTGAGACCTCTTGTAGGCTTGAAGGTTCTGGAGGGACAACCATTGAGAAGAATAGAACAACTAGTAGTAGTAACTAGAGCCATGACCCAACTAATCCAATTGTAGTCAAAGCCATAAGCTTTAAGAATTACTCTTAGGTAAGTCCAGTTTAGTTTGTCATAGGCTTTCGCTATGTCTAGCTGAATTATCATCCCTTCCTGCTTATTGGTAATGAGTGAATGAACCACTTCATGAGCTTGAATTATGTTATCAAGAATCTGTCTTCCTTCCACATAACCTGTTTGCTCCTCTGACACTAGGGTAGGAAGGAGTGGTTTGAGTTGGTTGGAAATTACTTTGTACACCACATTGCATAATAGGCTTGAATCTAAATAGAGAGGTGGCCTTTTCCTATTTTGGGATTAAGGCAATGAAAGATTCATTAAGATCTTTCAAGGCTGTTTTAGAACTGCACGAGTCTTCCACCACCTACAGAATATCATGCTTGACAATCCTCCAGCAAGCTTTGAAAAAGTCCACATTGAAGCCATCAGGGCCTGGAGCTTTCCCATTGTGCATCTCTTTGATGACGTCCTCAAGTTGTTCCTCTGTTACTGGTCTGTTGAGATTGTAATTTTCTTCTCTGGAGACCAATTTAGGAATGTACTGTGTAAATATTTTCATATACTAAGATCTGTCTACAGTGGTTTCCTTAGCAATTTTCTGGAAATGTTGGACTAGAACCTCTTCCATATCCTCATGCATGTTTCTTTCAACTCCATGATGGTCAGTGATTTTGACAATTCTATTGTTGTTTCTATGATCTATAGTGGGTTTGTGAAAGAATTTGGTGTTCCTCTCCCCTTCCTTGATTCATTGGACCCTGGATTTCTGTCTCCAGAGTATTTCCTCTTGTAAACATCTATTCTCCCGTTCATGCTGAAGTGAATCTGCATGCTCTTTCCTCTCCTCTTTATAGCCTTCTATGATAAGAATTTGGTTTATTTCCTTTAGTTTCTATTCCACTTCTCCTTTAGCTTTGAAGATGTTACCAAATTCATTTTTATTCCAGTCTTTGAGTCTGCCTTTAATGTGCTTGAGCCTGCAATGAAGAAGGAACATCTTTGTTCCTTGAAAGGGTAACTCTTCTTTCCACCATCTTTCAATTTTTTTAAGGAAATATGAGTGCGTGAGGCATACATTCTCAAACCTAAAGGGGTTGTTCCTAGGTTTTCCAATTAGAGAAGCTTCCAATTGGATGGGCCAATGGTCAGAACCACCAAAAGGTAGGATGAATGCTGCTAGACTTCTTCCCATGAGTAGAAGTTCCTCTAAAATAATGAATTTGTCTAACTTTGAGGCTACTTGGTTAGAACCCCCCCTTTTGTTATTCCAAGTGAAAATTCCATTGCTAGTGTCCATATCCACTAGTTTCATGTTGGTGAGGAAGCTATAGCAGGCAACTAACTCCCGACCAAGTGTTCTAGTTCCCCCTTTTTTCTCTGTGAGAGATTTTATCACGTTAAAATCTCCCCGTAGAATCTAGGATAAAGCTGGGTATCTCTAGTTCATATCCTCTAGCGTAGTAAGGATCCAAAGTTTGTCCTCCACTGGTTGGGGACCGTAGACATTGGTGATCATATAACACTACCTGTCACCCACAGGTTGGGTGATCAAGGAAAGGTGATGTCTGAACGCCTCCGCATCTTGTATACAAAATTTCTGAGGATCCCATAGAGTGAGAATGCCACCAGTCGATTTATTTGGCTTGACCTCAAGATATTCATATCTATTTAACCATTTGTTGTGTTTTTCTCTGATCTTCTCCATAGAGCATTTTGTTTCCTGTATGAACACTATGTCAGGTTTCTGCTCTCTGATCCTATTGCTTAGATTCCTCTGTTTCCTTCTGCTCCCTAGTTCTCTAATGTTCCAGGTTGTGATTTTCATTGAGGTGGGGTTTTGGAGGAGTAACTGGACATGTCTTTCATCCTTCTTGAGTCAATCATGAGTTTTCCACATTCTAGTAGCAATTCTTTTTGTCTCTTTCTTCCTCTCTTTCTCCCTGGGTTTTTTGCTAATTTTCCTCCTGTTAATCCTGGTGAGGAAACCCCTTTGTTTTTCTAATTTTCATGTCCTCTTTTTAATCCTATAGCTATTTGGTGTGACTAGCTGAGGAATGTTTGATGAGCCTTGTCAACCTCCTCATGTGGTATGGAGTTAATACCCATGCTTCCTCCTTGTTCTATAAAATTTTCTAACTCTAGGTTCTCCCTTTCCAGGATCTCCTGTAAGTATTGGTCCTCTGTACCACTTTCGCTTTGAGTCATTTCATGGTACTTTTATATTTCCACGGTACTCAATGGGTCTGTTATGTGTTCATTTTGTTCCTGTGTGAACTCCATACTTATCTCTTTTCCTTTCCCTCTTTTCGTCCGATTCTCTGTTTGCATTTGATTTCCCTTATCTTCTTCTTGTTCTTCTAAGCTCTCTAAAATATTGTGACTGCTTGGTTTTTTATCATTAGGGTTATTTTTTGTCTTCCTTCCCCCTCCTTTACCTTTCCCTCCCACTTTAGTAAAACCTATATGGT
>APFE030612376.1:57008-72122 GCA_000404065.3 Pinus taeda | reverse complement strand
TTGCACTCACAAACTAAATTGCAGCAATCAAGACACTATAGGTGGATGGGTTTCCTACAACAGTTTCATTTAGTCATCGGATATAAAAAGGGCATACACAATAAAGTTGCAGATATGTTGTCCAGACCAATCATAAATGCATATACTATACTTAAGCATAACTCAGTAATGCATGAAAGCTACATTGAACAATATGCTCAAGATATAGATTTTAAACATGTATATGCAGCTTTAAGTAATGGAAAAAAGGTAGAAGAATTGGATTACTATGTTAAGGACCAAATCTTGTATCATTTGGGAAAGCTATGCATTCCACAAACAGAGAGAATTAACATAATTAGGGAGGCACATACTTCCTTGATATCAGGTCATTTGGTGTAAGTAAAACAGTTGCACAGCTGCAAAGATACTTTTATTGGCCAAAAATGCACGAAACAATTTCTAGATATGTAAGAGGGTGTACCATGTGTGCTAAAAGCAAGCCCAGCAATAGAAAACTAGGCTTGTACACTCCACTACCAGTTCCTTCCCATCCCTGGGAAAGTGTTTCCATGGACTTTGTTGGGGGATTGCCAAAATTTAGAAAGGGACATGAATATTTATATGTTATTGTGGACAGGTTCAACAAAATGTGTATTTTAATACCTTGTAATAAGCATATTACAACTGAACAAACAACGAAATTGTTCTTTCAGCATGTCTAGGTGCATTTTGGGTTACCCACTTCCATAGTATCTAATCGAGACTCCCGATTTGTTGAGAAGTTTTGGTCAAGTCTGTGGGAATTAATCGACACCAGACTGAAGAAAAACACCGCCTTTCATCAACAGACAGATGGCCAAACAGAGGTATTCAACAAGACAGTGATCCAGTTACTCAAGGGTTATTGCAGCAAGCATCCTAAGCTTTGGGATGAACACTTATGTTATGTGCAGCATGCTTACAACCATGCTAAACTTTCTTCTACACAGACATCTCCTTTTGAGACCTATTTTGGTTTCATACCAAGGTCTCCCTTGGATTTTATCTTTGAAAAAGACATAGATGTTGCTGGACACAGTGATGTGGACAAGGCAACCATATTCATTAAACAGATCCAAGAAATTCACCAAGAATTATAGGAATTGCTGGAAAAGAGCCAAGCTAAATACAAGGCAAGGCATGATAAACACCGGGTAGAGCACAGTGTCTAAGTTGGTGATCAAGTATGGCTGTATATCAACAAGGACAGGATGCAAGGTGAAGGAAAGAAGTTGAAGCTAATAAGGTATGGGCCTTTTAAGGTACTTCAGAAAATTGGTGAGAACGCTTTCCGCCTTAATCTGCTAACATACATGCACATCTATTCAGTAGTAAATGCAGAAAATTTAAGACTGTTTGAACCTTCTCTAATTGAAGATCCTGAAGAGCAAAGTCAATTGCCTTCCATTGATGATCTGTGGCCTAAATACCTCAATGAGCTGTAGGAAGATATAGTTCTAGACAGGAAGGTGAGGACTACGTGCAGAGGGGATGTCGAGTACTTAAGAGTATGACTCAAAGGTTCAAACCCCAGCAGTGAAAAATGGGTAGAGATTGGGCAAGTGAGGAAGTTTTCTCCTCACTTAAGCGATGCTTGAAAACAAACTTTTGGTGGTCCAAAAGCTTTTTCAGTGGGAAGGTGTGATCCAAATGGATTCGAGAATGCTCTCTAAGTCTTCATAAACTCTTTAAAAAATCATGCCAAAGATCAAAATCTTTTAAAAAGATCAAAGTATTCGCAAGATGAACACTCTTAGCATGGCAGAGAAACACTATCGGGAGGCCCAAAACCTGTGAAAACAGAGAAAATGGAGCTATCAGAGGTGGAACAGCAAAAGACACAGTAGCCGTCAGATCTGGCCGATCAACGATCCAGATCTGATTGGAGGATCTCTATCAGTGGTGGCTATCGACACTTATCAGCAAAACCCACTTAAGAATTGCAATGGCAAACATTGATATCAACACTTAACACATATATATGGCGACAACGATTGGCAGGGTTAATATGGATCGTCAATCAAGCGCGCAAATCGACAGCCCGTATTACATTGCAGGATCACTATCAGGAGATTGCAGGAGCGCTTATAACGGCCCGGGGGTATTGCGATGAGCGATTGCAATATCGCAATTGAGGCGACCTGATGAACTGGACCTGAGGGGAAATTAGGTGATAACGTATATGTTTTTTGAAGTCAGGTATGCGGGATTTTACAATGTTTTTATATGTTTTTGTAGTTTCATTTGTCCAACGAAAATCGAAGAGGGAAGAGCCGATGCAATAAGTGACAGCGACCAATAGGCAGACCCCATAGAGGAATGAATCATATTTAAGGACTTTTGAAGTCTGAGATATCACGTTTTGGCAAATTTTCTCCGTTTAAAATGCATTTTCCCTGTGTTTAACAGAGGGTGGTTGTTTCAAGAGTTTCAGAGGCTCGAGGCACTCTCGCATTACAGAATGGGTGGCCACCTCCTCTCCATGCATCAGGAAATGATTGCATAACATTGGCAGAGGGATTCAAAGCATGCAGAGGCCGAAGAGACTGAGAGCCGAGGATATGAAACGAACAGGAAGCATGGTTGGCTTTAAAAGCCACAGACAGAGAGCATAATAGAGGGAGCAGTATTTCAAGAAAATGTCGAGATAGAGTTTAGGATAGAGATAGAGAGCCTTGAGTGAGTCTGTGTACTCATAGAGAACTTGAGAGGTTCAAGTAAGCTCTTGTTATTGTAATCTATTGTGTGTGAGGCTCAAATTGAGCTCACTGCTATAAATAGAACTCTACTTGAAGACATAATAGAAGGGCCATCACTGAAGGCTAGACCTGGAGATGTAGCCCAGGAGTATTGGGTGAACTCCTTATTAAATGTTGTTGTGTCATGTGTTATCTATTATGTTTTGTTTACTGCTTCATTGTCTGTGCATTTCGCAATCTTATCGATCCATTGCATAAAATGACATGGACTAATCCACGCACATAAGTCTATAATACCTTATTGTTGTCTTAGATCTCATTATCAGATCACAATGTCAAGTATCAGCAGTCCAATACCAAAATCCTTACGTTCCATATGGTTCTCAAGGATTGGTCAATCAACCTTACACCACCCCATCTGGGCAGTACATCCAGCCTGGCTACGGCCAGATTCAGTTCGGTAATTTCCCAGGCATCGTTCAAATACCCTTACAACAACAAGGACAACCTTTACAACACGGGCAACCTTGTTACTGCAAGTGAAACCCTTGTTGCAGCAAGGGCTTTCCGCACAACATCAAGAGTAGATTATCCCGCGCAAGGTCACCTGCAACAACCGCAACGTCAATATTTACAACAGTTGTAGCAGGTCGCACAGTAGCAGATGCAATATGCTTTGCTTACCTCTCAACCCATACCCTCGCAAGGCCAACCTCTACAAACCCAGGGACAAATTTTGCAACCGCAAGGTCAGCAAAACCAACCTGGGCAACAACAACCCTTGTATACCTATCAACAAGGGTAACCCTTGCAGGGACAGGTTCAAGGTCAATTCCTATAGTAGCAGGTGCAGCATCCTCTTGTCCAGGGCCAACAGGTTTAGAATCCTATTGGCCAAGGGCACCAGGTACAAAATCCCTATGTCTAAGGGCAACAAGCATATCAACCTTATGCCCAAAGACTGCAGGTCCAAAACCATCTTGTTTAGGGGCAACATGCTCAAAAACCTTATGTTCCAAGACAACAGGTCCCATATGAGTACGTCTAGGGCCAATAGGCTCAGCAACCTTTTAACCCATATGCTGCCTACTAGCAACCTATGCCTAAATGGTTTCAAGGTGTCCAAGGTTCGAACCCTCCCTTTGGTCAAGGTAATCTGCAATGGGGGCAACCTCAGATCCCATATGGTCCAAACCCCCCACTGTGGGGCCAAAATCCTTACTAGCAAGGATGGGCTCCTCCTTATGGGCATGCTTATCGACCAAGCTAACGATAAGCTAGGGGCAGGCAAGTTCGAACCTATGTGGCACAGATCCTATATTGTTAAACGCGTTTTGCAGAAAGGAGCCTATGAACTTATTGATTATGAAGGAAATCCTCTCAATAAGCCCCGCAACGGGCTTTACCCAAAAAAGTACTATGCTTAGGTCATCTTGCATGGGTACTTATGTAAATTAGTGTGTGATTCATTTCTGTACAACATGGTTTTGTGTGATAAGTTTTCAAGCAACTCTCTTGTTTACTATGTTTTTCTTGCTTTGCAGATGTCTGCGTCTCCTCACGTTGGTTTGCTTGTTGTAGTACCCAGAACCTTTCATCCGCGGCATGGGCTATCTATAACCCTAAAGGTGATTTGATTGATTTTCAAGGTATCTGCCTAGGTTGTACAACCAGTAACATTGTTGAGTATAGTGCGGTCATCAAACTATTATCAGAAGCCATCACTCTGGGTATCAGAGAATTGGTTGTCAACCTAGATTCACAGCTTGTCGTCCTTCAACTTAACGGGCAATATTCCGTCAGGAACCCTCAAATTTTACGAATGTATCTCTGTATCCGTCTATTGGAAGGACATTTTGATTATATTACATATCATCATATTCCTAGACACAATACATTAACAGATGCATTAGTTAATTACATGTTGGATAGAAATTTGTGAAACATGTAAAAGATAAGACAAACCATTTGTACCATGATAAACAAGAAAATACAACATATATGTGTGTGTGTGAGAGAGAGAATTTTTGATACATCAGAACCCAAAAAAATAATATGTATGTCCATAATAACATTGGCGGCTCGCAAGCCTCGTACATCTGTGGCACGCAGGCCTCAAAAAATATGTAAGTACTGAACCTAGGAACTACTTAGCATGGTGGTCATGATAGCACGAGACAACTCGTGCGACACGACTCAGCAATCGACGGATCCGTTCCGAGACTCCCACTATGTGCCTCTGGTACCGTCGAGGCATGTCTCCTATCCGAGCATATGAGTCAACCCCTCGAGGTTCCTCACAATATCCTCCGCCTTATCGCTCCTTCGTGATAACGGGCGACAACATCAATAGGACGGAGATAGCGCCTCGATATCAGGGACATCCCAGCTGGCCACTCTAGTCCAACATCTTCATAGACAAGTGAAATGTTATAAGCATGCATATATCAAAAAAAAAATTTAAACATCAAAATAAAATAAAAATTGGTTTTTACCTTCGTCATCAAAGTCCTCCCCATGTGGCAAGGGCATATTAGGGTCTCCACGAAAATAAGTGTCGTTGTATGGCCAATCCTCCATGACGATATTCTGTCATCGTAGCCATGAAAAGAATGTTGGTCGATAGGACATTTGCTGACCCCCAGTGATCCTGGGCATCAAACAACTCAAGCGGGCCATCCATGGATCGCATGGCATAGGAGGATCAAGCTCAATCAACTGATACTGGAACAATGGCACTCATTCTAGGAAAAAGGTCATGAGTACCGATCGGAAGCCAAATTGCTTCAAGTTTCCCGCCTTGGCCTTGGACAACTGGCGCTTGATATTCATCTTCATGGCCTCTGCCTAGTTGAAGATCGTAGGAGCTATGCAATCAATAGTTTAAAGGAATTTTGACTTGTTAATCTCATGTTCTACCTAGGACCCTGCCACTCTGTTGATGGTCAACAGAAGCACCCTGAGTGTCAAATCCTGCACACTGGAAATCTCGATCTTCCCCCTTTTGGATTTCAAGGCCTCAGGACAATGCTTAGCAAGCAGGAAAGATATGCTTGCCCTGACTAGACATGACCCATATAGTTTCATTGGCTCCCCTCTCCAGGACAGCCCAGTGATGAAGTAGATATCTCAAGTTGTCAACTCTAGCTCTTGGTCCCTAATGAAAAAAAATCTCACAATTGATGTCCCAAAGGCTTATCAAATATCGAAGCAATTCGGGTTGGGCCTGCATCTCTGGTGTAAGGAATAATTTGAGGAGCACACAAACCCTCAAAACCTCCAGGAAATTTGGATCATTCATTTCCTGGGTGTCTGCATCTTCGTGTTCTCTTTCCTTCCAATCCACCATTTTCGGCAATTTCTCTCCTACAAAATCCATTTATTTTAGTTAGTGATCAATTTTGCCACATAAAAATCAAATTTCAATGGTCATTTCTTGAGGAAAGTTAGTTTTACCCCTTTCATGGTGCCGGCGCGCCTGTTTTAAAAACAATCCCACCAGTCGGCGCGGCCAGGTGTGCAAATCACCCTCGGCCGGCACGGTCCCGTGCCCGTAAATCGCGTCGATCGAGGGTGAAATTTTTTCTCAAAAACATCCCTGAAAATCTAAAAAAAATGGCTAAAAATAGAAATGGATAGCATGAAAATGGAGCTCAGGGCTTCGGTTGTTACCTGGAACTGACGGTTTGTCGATTGACCTCCCAGATCTCCCGCAATCTGCTCCAGAAAAACTAGGGCAAAAGTGGGTAAAAAGTCTTCACTGCAAAGGTAAAATAGTAAATGGTAAAAATATATTTACTTTTTCCCTTTTTATTCATTCTTCATGAAAATATCAGGTTTTGTAAATATTTTTGACCTATTTTGCCTCAAGGACTTGATAATACACTTTGCCTTACTTGTGCAGTGACAGGTGATGGATGTTCGATGATGGCGATGAGTCATATTTCAGCTCTTTTCTTGACTCATTAAAACCATATGAAAAGATCACCAAGTATTTTTCCCTTTTTTACTTGTTAAAGAAAATAAAAATGGGGGGCCCGCTTTTAGCTCTTTTCCGACCCTTTAAAAATGAAAATATGGTCGAGCCCTTGTCGTTTTGAAGTCGCTAATAGATACGAAATGTCGTGCGCCCAGTACAAGTTTACCCCTTTTTCAGGCTAGGAGGCACTATTTACGAAAAATTACTCCTTGACTGAAATGGTCAAGTGGTTCTCTCAAGTATTTTTTTCTACCTTTTCAGGCTCGAGAGACACAAATGTACGAAAAGGGACCATGTGGATTTTTCTTTTATGTGTCTTTTTCAAACTCTCTAAACATGAAAAGGATACCGAGTTACACCTTTGTCTGACTCGTTAAACTATGAAATGACATCGGATTCATCATCATGACGAACACGAGCTTCTCCTTCCTAGGGCTCGTTAAACTTACTAGGTTGGATTCATCCGAAGGATGAACTTATAGTGGAAGAATATGCTATCCCCTTCAAGCTTGCGATTAAAAAATAATTGGGGTACTCGCTAGAAATGGTGGCGGGGGAATTTGGAAATCTATCAGTCATGTTGGCAGCTCACTCTTGAACATGACACTCTTTGCTTCGTGTGGGGTTGGGATATCCTCCTTTGCATCATTGACCTTCCTGGGTTTGGGCCGTTCATTTTTTCCTTCCATTTGATCTCTACCACGTCATCATGACCACTGATCCCTTGGATCCAAAAGCTTACAAACTTCTAGTTGTGTCACCGATATGTTCAAGAGTCGTCCTTCTATAGTTACACCTACCTCTAATTCTCTGTATCATCCAAAATCATTTTGCATCCTCTCGTCTCACGTCGATAATGTGGGATTCATTATGCCTCCCTTCGACACAATCGCTTTCCATCGACTTCAACTCATTATCTGAGAAGTTGACCGAGAGACTCCCTTCTAGTACCTTGGAGCTTGCATGCCCTAATGGCAAGTCTTCACACTCGACGAAAATGTTCACATCATTGGCTTTCGATCAAGTGATTTCATGGGTGTTCGACTTCAATTCCTGTATTCATATTTTTTGGATTGTACTAATAGTACCTTGAGGGCCATTTTCATTATTGGTGGTTTCTCTCGCGCTTGTTAACAGTTTATATCATTGATTGGTAATCAAGCGACTTTCTAACATGTTTGACGTCAACACATCTATTCGCTTGCTAGGATCTGTACTTTGATCGAGTTGTGTTGGAGCGCAAGACACTGGACTCAGATCACAAAAAGTCCAGGTTGCGAAGTGATGTGACATGGTTATGATGATATGCAAGTCTCTTTCATATGGTTGGCTATGACCAAACCATGAGTTATCATATGTGATCCTTCTTATTATTGGATGGTTGTGACCATACCTTGGTTTCATTATGATCCTCTTTAACGGATGGCTGCGCCCATACCTAGATCCATTTACATGATCATTCTCTGGATGGCTGTGTCCATGCCACGATTCATGTATCATTTGACAAAGATCTCAGTTTATGTATATGTATCTGTACTTGCTTCTAGGTTTCCGACGGCAAACCGGTTCCCCGAACTGATTTATAAATCATTTCGTCCCTCACTCCGGCTCGGCCTTCATGCTTTAGGGGGCATATGTTACATAACATTTTGTCACTGTCCCTGTACTCCTCGTTCCTTGATCCTGGAGGACTTCTACAGTGAACTCCACATGCTTTTCCTTCATGGATAAAGTTTCATTATGTCCCTCTTCATGAGCAGATCATTTCCCTTTTGCAACATTTCCCTTGAAACTTCTGTTTTGCCCAATTTACAAGACTGGTGCTAATGACCTTTGTCTCTCCTGTGCCAATGTGCAGAGATTAGCACTATTCCCCGCATCGATCGGTGCGACTGAGCTATGTTCTAGTCGTGCATGTCCTGTTATGGAATTTTTTCTAAATTAGAGCCGAAGCTTCCATCTCTAAAAGCTCCATAACGAAAGTCTGGTAAATGGTTTGGCCAGATGGGGTCGAGGATGACGCTCCTTTCCCCTATAATGATGGAACTACCTCAAGGGATAAGTCCTTCTCCCATGAGAAGAGGATCCATCTCCCATCCATATTTCCTATACAAACCTCCCTTCTTCCCAGGCACAACCTAGTCACAGTTTCAGAGTTAGAGTTTTGGCTGACTGTGAATATAATATTTTAGACAAGAAAGTATTACTAGCTTTCACCATCTAGTTGTGTGATGGAGAAGTGTGTTTGGTTTGGAGTGAAGCCTAAAGGGAAGAGCCTTAAAACTATTTTTGTTTAGAGCCATCATGAAGTGCTAGTAGAAGTGTGTGGGAACCTGGTCTTGTCAGAGGAAGACTGCGACGTCAAGACGAATTGTTGTAATCTCTCTTTGGATATTAATATATGAAACTATCAATTGATTTCCTACAGGTTTTGTAATATTACATATTCGTGTAATGCTTCTTGACTCATTAAGTAGGTTCAATTGCAATTTGTCTATTATTATGCTTGTGTGTTGTTGTTGTTTACTTGTTTAAGGAGCTTGAAGAAGGAAGCGAGAGATCGCTGGAGTGAGCAAGCAAGGACACCATCAAGCAGGATAAGCGATCAGTGTTTTCGTATTCATCAGTGTTTTCGTCTGCCCTGCATTAACAAGTGAAAGATTTGTTTTCTTGTTGTGAGCTCTCACAATATATTCTACTCCATTTTTTAATATGTGATATTTGTTTACATGCCGATGGAAAATAACTTTTCTATCATAAAGGTATGGGCTGCCCAAAACGATGCCACATATATCTAAAGACACAACATGAAGCTCCACTTCATCTATGAATTTTGCACTGATTTTGAATTCTAGTTTACACTTTCTCATAACCTGCAATTGCACATTGTCACACATCCATTCAAGTGGATATGGTTTATCCAAGTTTAAACTTTTGACAATGTTTTCTAAGATAAGATTGGCTTGAGAGTCGCTATCAAACAGTGTATCAATCTTGTTATGTTTCAATATCACACTTATGTGAAACAATTATATTCTCCTCTTTTCATTTGGAGTTTCATTTTGCGAGTATGAAGAATTAGTGTTGGCAATGGATTCCTTTCCTTGAAACCCCATGGCTATGATTTTTGTTTCATCGCCCGATTCGGATCCCAAATCCTCTTCTTGAGTGATTTCAGTTGTCTTTTCTTTTCCTTTGTTGTTGAATGTTTTTGGTTTCATTTCCAGATAAAGCTTCCAATAGTGAGCTTCATCGTGACCCTCTTATTTACATGTAATTTCATCCTTTTTTGATAAACGCATTTTCTTTTCCTTCCCTTTGAAATCCTTTTCTTTTCCCTTACTCTTAAACAACTTTTTCCTACATTCTTCTGGGGTGTTTTTCTCTCTTGCCTCAAGATGAGTGGCTTGCACACACACATCATCTAGATTATTGGGATTAAACATTAAGATAGTATGCCTAAGGTAACTGTGTAAACCCCCTACATATTTCAGCAAAATATCCTGTGACTGCAATTCTACTCCTAGCATAAGAGCTCTTCTCCCTCAGTATACTCTTGTACATTTTGACCTTTTAACTGTCTGAAATTTTTCCAATTCATGATAGCTTTTTGCATATGATATAAATGGTAGAATTGTATTTTTATAGCAACAATGAAATCAGACCAACTAATAGAGATCTTACCGTGTTTTTTAATCTCCTCTTGGGCCACCATACAAGTGTAGCACCCTCCATTGTCAAGGAATCTAACTGAATCTTTATGTCATCCTCTTGAAGGTTTTGAATCCTACAATAGACCTCCAACTAACAAATCCAATTATCAAGCTTCTCTACATTCACTTCACCATTAAACATAGGAAACTCAAACTTAACATCGAGTTTTAAAAAAGGTGATTTACCAGTTCCTTTTGAAGAATGATGATGAGTATGAGTAAGGGTTGTATTAGTGGAAGAGTGTGAAAATGCTTGTGAATAATAAGATGAAGAAGATGGTGGAGAGGGTGGAGGTTTGTCTCCATTCCCATTACCTCCTTTTCCATTACCTCCTCCTAAAGAACCTTCTCCATTGGGAAGTTTGGAACTTTCTCCTTGCAATTTGATATTCCTCTCTTCATAGAGGACCTTAACCATCTCTTTCATATCAAAGAATGTCATTCTGAAAGTCTTCTCATCTTTTGTCATGTTTGTAGGTTCTCCTTCATGAGACATGGTCCCTGAAGACTCAACTGCAACTTCTGCAACTTGAGGATGTACTGTAGAAGAATTTGGCAACCTTTCTCTTCTTCCACTTGAGCCAAATACAGGGCTTTCAACCATCTTCCCTTCTCCTTTTTTGAGTTTTAACCTTGTTAGCATGACACAAAACTAGCAAACAATACTCCTTTGCACAAGCAAAGCTAGTAAGAAACAAACAGTGCTCTGATACCAACTTGATCTGAAATGGAGTAGATTAGTAATGTCGTGTTAATTCCCCATTCAGAATAAAACTGAAGATGCTTATCATTTGCTTATTAAGTGCTTAAGAATTCACCATTTTTCCTTAATTAATTGATTCCCATGAGAGTTTCTTATGTAAATGTTATAATCAATTTAAAATCAAACATATGTTGAACAACAACAAAATAACCACAGAGAACATCAAAATACAACACACAACATAGATATTTGATGAGGATTTCACCCTTATTGGGCTACGTCTCCTTGGTCTAGCTTCCAATGCTTGGACCTCTCTATTATGCTCCAAATTACAACAAAAGTGTGTTTACAATGCTCAAATGCCTCTGAAACCTATCTCAATGAGTTCAGAATAGCCAAAACTAATAGAATTGACTACTTTTCACCTAATTTGGATAAGAATTTAAGAAGTTATGACTTCTTCTAGTTTCCCCATTGTTTATTCCACAAATTGCTCTAAAACCAACAACTAAGTGAGAATTTTGTCGTGAAGAGGGCCATAGTGTGTCGGCACTAACTGTCTTTATCGCATATTGCAATCGGCGTAAAAATTCAGTGGTCTTATGGTCTTGTGAACAAAATGGGAGACTGTGTGATTGTGATATCGGTGGACCCACCGGGATTATCAACCGCAATGCATAAGTTATCGCATCCAAGATCCCATTGCACATTGCAATCAGCGGTGAATTGGTGGTAATAAAATGTGGGACATTGTCTTCTGAGGGTTGTGATTGTGATTTACGATTGTGATATCGCATCGCAACCTAGTACCTTTCGGGGCCGATTCTGTAGTTTTTTTCCCTTCGTCGATCTGCGATTGAAATCCATTGCAATCGCAATTCCAATCGATACATCACATCCTTTCCTTCTCAGGGGTCGATTCTAATGCCAACCTGCCTGCGATTGCAATTTGTGACATGTGGGGGCCATTGGTGGCTTTCCACTTGGCGCCTCCTCATTCGCTAAAGGACTTTGCCACATCATCCAATCCTGCCACGTGTCTAAGTCAAACTAAACTTTGACTTGCTCTAAATTCTGCATATGAGCTCGGATTTGGGTGTGGTTTACACTGTTAGATTCAGAATGACGAGATCTTCAATGTAAAGCTAAGTTTATCAAGATTCCGACACTTTGATGTTTGAGCATAATCTTGAGCACTTGATCACTCCTCCCCATTAGAAGCTTTTGGACCCCAAAAGATTATATTCAACTATTGAACAGATGAGGGTATTGTTCCCTCACCTTCCCTTCTTCAATTCATTTGGCCTTTGATAGATTTGTACCTTCGAGACCCACACAAAGATAATCAACGTTTCCCCTCTTTGATGACCTCATTCTTCTGTCAAGTATGGTGTCTTGCTGAAGCTCATCAAGAAATTCTGGAGAAAAATATTCAATTAATGGAATAGTTACACTTTCTCCTTGATCTTCAATCAAAGGAGGCTCATACAATCTCAAATTTTCAACATTAACAATGGAATAAATTTGCATATATAAAGGCAAATCAAGCTTGAAAGCATTATTACCATTTTTTTCCAAAATTTTAAATGGACCATAACAAATTGGTTTCGGCTTTTTACCTTCATCTTGAAGCCTTTCCTTTCTAATGTAAAGCCAAACTTCATCACCTACTTGAAATTGATGATCCACATGATGCTTATCATGCCTTGTCGTATGCTTGCCTTGACTCTTTTCTAGTTGTTCTTGAACTATTTGGTGAATCAACTGAATTTGCTCAATGAATTTCTTTTCTCTGTCTATGTGGCTATCTCCATATATAGCTACATATTTCTCAAAGATGAAAGCCAAAGGATATTTAGGCAAATAACCAAGACATGCCTCAAAAGGCGAAGTTAGAGTAGAAGAGTGTTTTGCTCAGTTGTAAGCATGTTGAATATAATGCAACTATTCATTCCACAACTTAGGATGTTTGTTGTAATATCCTCATAGCAAATGAATAATTGTTCGTTAGGTCCCTATGCTACTAGTGTAACCCCTTACTGTTATTAGTACAACCCCCTTAATATATTGGTGTGCTCATGTAGTCCCCATATTGTTATTATTGTACCCCATAGAAGCACACTATTGTTATTATTGTGCCCTTACATTATTATTGTTATGTCACTCTGATTATATTATGACCCCTTAGATTCCTACATATAGAAAGGAGGTCTTGTCATTTGTATCATCCAAGAATTGTTGATTTGTGTAATGTAAAGTAGATTGCCCCCTTGAAGAGACTTATTTTGAAGGCGATTATCTATATTTTCTATCTTTTTGTGAGCTGGTTTCATAACATTTGTATCAGAGCTTTGGATTATAGGGTTTCGCTGCTCCAAACATTTCATTCTAGAATTTTCACTATAACTGTTTTTTTGAGACGTTTCAGAAACTAAAACAAAAACCCATTTGAGAAGAAATCTCTCGGAACCTAGGGTCTGAATTTCAGATCTTGCCTCGCTATATTTTCGGAGATCGGATCTGAGGAAGTTAGGGTTTTCCCAAGCTCTAGAATTCCATCTCAAACATGTCATCGTGGAATTTTCGCTATAATTGTTTTTGTAGGAAGTTTCAAACTCTGGAATTAAAACCCATTTGATTCGAAAACTTGGTGAAGCTCAGGCCCAAATTTCACATCTTTTTTCTCTATATTTTTGGAGATACAGTCCAAGATATTTAGGGTTTCTGCAGGCTCCGGAATTACATCCCAAACAAGTGACCTGGGGAAAATCATCATAGTTGTCTCTCTGAGCATCAGATTGAAATTGCGTAAGAAGTTACAGAAGGAGGACAGACTATAGTTTTTTGTATATTTTTCAGATCCGAAGGTTGAAACAGTGACATGTGGCACTTCATACAATTTCACTCTTCTAAAAAGGTATATAATCAAGTCATCTTGGGAGATTGTGCATAACTCTTTCTTGGAGAATCTAATTTCGATCCGACTGGTGGCATTGAAAAGAGAACACAGAGGGCTACCGCAGGTTGCAATTTCAAAACTGGGAGATCCAAAATTACAGAGTATAGTCATTTCAAGATCGATCTCCTAAAATTAAGAAAAGGAGATATGAGGAAGTTTGATGGCAAGGATTCGGTAAATTGGATACTACAGTTGGAGCAATATTTGATCTACATGAGGTGCAATCGTTACAAAAGGTACATATTACATCTTTATATTTATAACCGAATTAATTTTTATGGTATGAAGGGCTTTGTTCTCGTAAACCACTTGTCACGTGTTCAATTTTCACGGAGGAAATGATAGCACATTATGAGGATACAAAGAGAAATACCTTCTTTAATCAATTGATAAATCTCAAACGAAAGGGTTTAATGGCAGAGAACATTGATGACTTTCAAAAATTGAATATAAGGGTAAAGAATATTCCATAGAAGTAAAGGATTCATGTATTCATAGGGACTTTAAAGGATAACATTCAACATGAGGTTCATCTTTGGGAACCTAATTCATTGGAGAAGGCATTCAGGTTGGTAAGAAAAATTGAAAGCGGAATTATGGAAACAAGGAATTCCACCACTCACAACTATAATTATGGAAGTGTTTTTTCTCCTATCATTCCATAACCTATGATCTAGGTGGCTCCAGAGACACACACAGGACAAAGAGGGCTTATGGAAGCTCAAAAATCAAAGTGATCGGAATGCTTTCAAACCAAGCCCAAAGCGTAGATCTCGTCATCCTAATCACGGTGGTGAGAATGGTTCGTCAATACAAGCTCGTTTGAGGGAGAACGATCCAGTAAAAGTTTGGTTGACTTTTGCTCACTAGGCAGGCTTAAGGAGGCAACAATTTGGACAAAATCCAGCCACCAGATTCCAGCCAACCTGGGCTAGATTGTAGGCGAATTTTTGGCCTGTTTAATTTGTCCCCCTGGGTCATTTTTCGAATTTTCAAAAATTCCTAATTTCCTAAAAAAAAAATATGGTGGTGGGCCACCA
>APFE030612376.1:0-56988 GCA_000404065.3 Pinus taeda | reverse complement strand
TGTGCTGAGAAGAAATTATTTTACATTGATTATGAAGAGGAGGAAGAAAAGGATCAAGAAACATCAAAAGAAGAGGATATACACCAGGAACCAACCCCAGAGAAAGAAGAAATGAATCTGACCATACCTTGTAAAGCATTGGCAAGAATTACCACTCTTCAAACTCTCAAGATAGAAAGAGATATCAATAAGAAAAAGGTTCAAGAAGTGAAAGATCACATCGAGAAAGAAGAAATGAATCCGACCATATCTTGTAATGCATTCGCAGGAATTACGAATCCTCAAACTATCAAGATAGAAGGACATATCAAGAAGCAAAATGTTCAAGAAGTGAAAGATCACATCGAGCATCAAGAAATGAATCGAACCATATCTTATAATGCATTGGAATAAATTACCACTCCTCAAACTCTAAAGGTAGAAGGACATATCAAGAAGAAAAATATTCAAGCAGTGAAAGATCACATCGAGCATCAACAACAAGTTCTCCAACTTTTAAAGGATAACGTCGCTTTGGTGTAGAATCGAATGAAACAACAGGCAGATCAACATCACAGTGAAAGAAATTTTGATGTAGGCGATTGGGTATTTTTACGGCTACATCTCAAGCAAGCTATTTATGAGAAGGAAATGTTGGAAATACTACATGCACTTAAGAAATGGTGACCTTACCTAATGGGAAGGCACTTCAAGGTAAAAATGGATCATGGGAGTCTTAAATACTTTTTAGAACAAATATTATCTTTAGAATAACATAAAAATGGGTCACAAATATGTTGGGTTATGACTTTGAAATCATCTACAAAAAAGGGAAGCAAAATGTTGTTGCAAATGCACTCTCAAGAAAGGATGGGGATGTGGAAGCATTGTTTTGTGCTATTTCTATTATCCAACTAGATTGGATAAACGAGGCAAGGGATGAATGGAAGAAGGGTGAAGAAGTGTGGTCACTCATTCAAAAGTTGTAGAAGATCCTAGTTCAAACAATATTGCCAGAACTTGATGAGGAAGGAAAAATCATATTGGAACCTAGAGCAGCCACAGAAATAAGAACCCGACAACAATGAAATCAATCAATTTCAGAGTATCTCATCTAGTGGAAGAACCTATCAGCTGAAGATTCTACATTAGAGGACAAGAATTTTATACAGAAGCATCAAGAACTACTCATGCATTGAGGACAACACTTTTTGAAGGAGAGGGGCATGTTAGGTCCCTATACTACTAGTGTAACTCCTTATTGTTATTATTACAATGCCCTTATTATATTTTTGTGCCCATGTAGTCCCCATATTGTTATTATTGTGCCCTATAGAAGCCCACTATTGTTATTATTGTGCCCTTACATTATTATTGTTATGTCGGATTTGATTATATTATGACCCCTTAGACTCCTACATACAAAAAGGAGGTATTGTCATTTGTATCATCCAATAATTGTTCATTTGTGTAATGTAAAGGAGGTTACCCCCTCGAAGAGGCTTATTTTGAAGGCGTTTATCTATCTTTTCTATGTTTTTGTGAGTTGGTTTCATAACACTGTCATGTTAGCCACTTTAGTTTGACCATTTGTTTGTGGATGAAAGGTTGTACTTTCTTCAAGTTGTTGACCATCAAATTCCATAAATTTGACAAAAAAATTCCCAACAAATTGGGAATCACGATCACTTACAATAGGAGTAGGCAATCCAAAATGAACCCATACATTTTGAAATAAAAGTTGAGCTATTTGTTCAGCTGTAATTTGTTTTTTACAAGGCATTAATATGCACATCTTTCTGAACCTATCCACAACTACGTACAAATAATCATGGGCTTTTCTTGATAAAGGAAGACCTCCTACAAAATCCATAGAAACACTCTCCCATGGACGTGAAGGCACTGGAAGTGGTGTGTATAATCCTAGTTTCCTATTACTAGGCTTATTGACTACATAGAATGAACAACCACTAATAAAATGTGACACACTTTCAAGCATATGATGCCAATAAAAATACCTCTGAAGGTTTTCCATTGTTTTACTTACACCAAAATGTCCAACAATAAGAGAAGTGTGTGCTTCCCTTGTCATTTACTCTCTCCTTGTGGAACACAAAGTTTTCCCAAATGATACAATAGATTATCATGTACATGGTAGTCTAATTCCTCAACTTGATGGTCTTGACTCAAGTTTGAATATACCTCTTGAAAGTCAGCATCATGTGTGTATTGTTCAACATAACTTTCAAGCAAAACAGAATGATTCTTCAGTAAAATGGCTACATTAACAACTGGTCTTGAAATTATATCAGCAACTCTGCTATAAATACCTTTCTTGTACCTGATTATCAAGTGGAATTGATGTAAAAATCGCATCCAACAAAAGTGCCTTGATTGTTGCAATTTTGTTTGAGATTGCAGATATTGAAAAAAGGTTGATGATCGGTGTGAATAATGGTTTCTTTTCCCATTAAGTAATGCTTCCATTTCTTCACACTTTGTACCAATGCGTAAAGTTCTTTATCATATGTAGGATAGTTAATAACAACATCATTAAAAATATCAGAATGAAATGTAATGGGCTTACCATGTTGTAAAAGAACTGCACCCATGGCATAGTCACTTGCATCTATTTGTATTTCAAATTGTTTCAAATCCAACAATGCTAAAACTGGGGTTGAACTGATATTTTGGTTTAAAGCATCGAATGCTTTTTGTTGTTTTCCTCCCCACTAGAAGACAACCTTCACGTTGGTCAAAGCATGTAGTGGAGGTGCTATGGAAGAGAAATTGGCAATGAACTTCCTCCAATACTGCGTTGCTCCTAGAAAACTCCTTACTTCTGTGACTGATTTGGGTATTGGCCAATTCACAATGACCGAAACTTTAGAGGGGTCAATCTTTAGCTCACCTCCTCCAACTATGTGGCCCAAATACACTAAGGAAGTTTTCTCGAATTCACATTTAGACATCTTTAGAAATAACTATTCTTTTTTCAAGACATCCAACACTTTCCTCACATGCTTGACATGCTCTTCTCAAAATTTGTTGAATATAAAAATATCATCTAAATAGACAATTACAAACTCATCAAGAAAGGATCTTAAAACGCCATTCATAACTCTCATGAATGTAGTTGGAGCGTTGCAAAGTCCGAAAGGCATAACCAGCCACTCAAACAATCCTTGTTTGGTTTTAAAAGCAATCTTCTAAATATCCTCCTCAGCTATTCTAACTTGATGATATCCACTTCTCAAGTCTAATTTAGTGAAATATTTTCATTCTTCAACTGATCTAGCAAATCATCTATTTTGGGCAGTGGGTATCGATTCTTTATGGTAATTTTATTCAAATCTCTATAATCTACACACATGTGCCAGGTTTCGTCTTTCTTGGGTACCAAAACAATTGGTGAACCACATGCCTAAGTAGAGGGATGAATTACACCTTTATCTAACAAATCTTGGACTTGTTTCTTAATTTATAAACTTTCCAGAATTGACATTCGATACATACCGATATTTGGGAGTGGACAGTCTTGTTGTAGCTGAATTTTGTGTTGAATTCCTCTTTTTAGTGGAAATCCCTTCGGCTCTTAAAACACATCTCCATATTGATTGACCACATCAACCAATTCATCTTTCGGCTTCACATCACAGCCTACAAAGGATTCGCACTCTGTGTCATTTTTCTGCTTGATCATAAGGAGCATGAGATTCTTGCTGGAATTGACCAGCCGCTTCATTTTCCCTATGCTTTCTAAAGATAGATTCAACTTTCTACGATGGGCTCTCACAATATGCTCCACTCCATTTTTGAACAAATGATTTTGTTCCCAAATCTATGGAAAATGGATTTCAAGTCATACAGATATGGGCTTCCCAACACAATTCCAGAAATATCCAGCCGCACTACATCTAATTCGACTTCATCAATGAAATTAGCAGTAATAGCAAACCTAAAAACACATTTCCTTGTGACCTGAAGATTTGCATCCTTGGTTATCCAAACCAATGGATACGGTTTATGATGAGGCATGCAGGTTTCCAAATTCAACTTATTGACCAAGTTTGTAGAAATTAAATTTTCCTGGGATCCACCGTCAAATAGTGTATCAATCTTGGTGTGTTTGGAAATAACTCTGATATGGAACAGCTCAATTTTTTTTTCTTCATTTGAAGTGTTGTTGGAGTTATTTGTTGCACTGGTGCTTGCACGACTTCCTCTTTGCTCTTTTTTTGTATACTCCTCCTAAACTCCTAAGTATACTCTTGCACATTTTGAACTTTTAACTATCTGAAATTTCGCCAATTCATGATAACTTTTTTTGTATGAGCTAAAGGGTATAATTGTCTTTTTATAGCAGCAATGAAATCATACCAAGTAATAGATATCTTACCATGTTTTTTGATCTCGTCTTGAGTCCTTGCTTCCCAACAAATGAGTGTTGCACCCGAGTCCATTCTCAATGAATCCAACTGAATTTTGATATCATCCTCTTGAAGGTTTTGAATCCTACAATAGACATCCAACTGATGAATCCAATTATCAAGCTTGTCTGCATTCACTTCAACATTATACATGTGCAACTCGAATTTAATATCAAGTTTTGGAAAAGGTGATCTATTAGTTCCTTTCGAAGAATGATAATGAGTATGAGTAACATTTATATTAGTGCAAGAGTTTGAATATGCTTGTGGAGAATAATATGAAGAAGATTCTGGAGAGGGTGGAGGTTTGTATCCATTCCCATTACCTCCTTTTCCATTACCTTCTCCGGAATAACCTTCTCCATTGGGAGGTTTGGAACTTTCTCCTTGCAATCTGTTATTCCTCTCTTCATAGAGGACCTTAACCATCTCATTCATATCGGAAAAAACCTTTCGGAATTCTCTTTCATCATCGGTCATGGTAGGATCTCCTTCATGAGACATGGTCTCTAAAGACTCAACTGCAACTTTTGCAACTTGAGGATGTACTGGTGTAGAAGACTTTGGCAACCTTGCTCTTCTTCCATTTGAGAGAACTACAAGGCTTTCAACAAGCTTCCCTTCTCCTCTTTTGAGTTTTAACCTTGTTAGCATGACATAAAACTAGAAAACAATACTCATTTTTTACACAAGCAAATCTAGTAAGCAAAAACCAGTGCTCTGATACCAACCTGATCTGAAATGGAGCATATCAGTAATGTTGTGCTAATTCCCCATTCAGAATAAATCCCAAGATGCTTATCATTTTCTTATCAAGTGCTTAAGGATTCACCATTTTTTCTTAATTAAATTATTCCCATGAGAGTTTCTTATGTAAATATTATAAATAATTTAACATAAAACATATGTTGAACAACAACAAAATAATAGAAAAGAACATCAAAATACAACACACAACACAGAGATTTGATGAGGAGTTGACCCCTCCTGGGCTATGTCTCCTTGGTCTAGCTTCCAATGCTTGGGCCTCTCTATTATGATCCAAATTACAACAAAGTGTGTTTACAATACTCAAATTCCTTTGAAACTTATCTCAATGAGTTTAGAATAGCCAAAACTACTAGAATTGAGTCTTTTTTCACCTAATTTAAATAATAACTGAAGAAGTTATGACTTCTCCTAGTTTCCCACTATTCGTTCAACAAATTGCTCTAAAACTGACAACTCAGCATGAATTTTGTCGCGCGGTGAGCCATAATGTGTCAGCACCGATTGCCTTTATCGTATATCACAATCGGCGTAAAATTTGGTGGTCTTATGGTATTTTGAACAAAATGGGCGATTGTGCGATTGCGATATTGGCGAACCCGACGGGATTATTAACCGAAATGCATAACTTATCGCATCCGGGATCACATCTCACATCGCAATTGGAGGTGAATCGATGATAATAAAATGCGGGACTCTACCTTCTATGGGTTGCGATTGTGATATCGCATCGCAACCTAGTACCTGTGGGGCCGATTCTGTAGTTTTGTTCCTTTCGCTGATCTGTGATTATGATCCATCGCAATCACAACTTTGGTTGATACATCGCATCCTTTCCTGCTCAGGGACTGATTTCTAATGCCGACCTGCCTGTGATTGCAATTTGCGACATGTGGGAAGAAATGGCGGATTGCCACTTGGTGCCTCCTCATTCGTTGAAGGACTTTGCCACATCATACAATCCTGCCATGTGTCCAAGTCAAATTAAACTTTGAATTTCTCTAACTTCTGCACATGAGCTCGAATTTGAGTGTTGTTCACACTGTTAGATTCAAGATGACGAGATCTTCAATCTGAAGCTAAGTTTATCAGGATTCTGACACTTTGACTTTTGAGCATAAACTTGAGCACCTGATCACTCCACTAGCCCACCTATCTTGTTCCTTGTTAACCTATGGTCACAAACTGCTATATAAAGTTTCCATAGTGCAATTAGGGAGCGGGTCGGCTAAGCCCTATCCCATGCCCACCCCAACACCCACGAGACCGCATACAAGTGGGTCAAGGGGCTAGGCCTTAGCCCATCCCACAACCACCACACCCAAGGCATATCTCATCGAAGCCAATGCTCAAGTCTGAAGGCGCAAGAAAAAAGGCCATCCTTGAGGTTACATGACCCTATACATGACCATGGGCATGAAAATGAGGAGGAGCCAAACCAAGGGGGCCAACCCTAGGTCACCGAGACCCAATGCAACTGGGAATGCGGAAAACCCAAAGGGAGTGGAGTTAAGCCCTGGAATCTCGACCCCCAATGCAGTGACAAGCGCTAACATGATTGAAATTTTCAGAACTGGGGGCTTAATGGGTGAATTAACAGTCCTACAATTTCGCCTGTCGAGCGAAATTGTAGGCTAGATTTGCATGTCGATTCCAGATTTGGGATGCTCAAGCTAGATTTGGGTCGAATTGTAGGATGACTAGCCATAGAATTTGAAAAAATACTTAGAACATTCATAACTTACTCAATTTTTGGCCAAAAGAGGAGCAGAAAGAACCCAGATGGGGGTTTTTTACATTGTTGGATCTATGAGAGACATTAGTTTTGTTGTTTGAGCATTGTAAATCCATGTAAACACATTGTTGAGCACTTAATGAAAGAGGCCATACATTGGAAGTTGGACAAAGAGATGTAGCCGAAGAGACGAGTGAACTCCAATATCATGTTTTGTGTTATGTGTTTTAAATATGGTTATTTGTCTTTGTTTTGGTCATAAAAATTGGTTTAAAATAACTTGTTTATATGTTTAGTAAATTGATCCATTGCACAAAACACATATAAATTTTACTTGCAGTTTATTCAAATCTTCAAGTTTCAAATTACAGATCACTTGTAGGAATCTAGGGCCATCAACAACATGGTGAACCAACATAGAGGACCTTCCAAGGGTATCCTTTGTCTCTTAATGGGATACTCAACATTATAATTTTTTGAACATTGAGTATGAGTCTCTTGAACTTGGATATGGTCAAAGGAATGGACCCAAGAGTTAGGCCTTAAAGGAATATTATAGGATTTTGGTGTTAAGAACAACATTTTGAACCACTATAAATGACTTATCAAGAGCATACTTTTCCTTTAGCAAGGTATATAGGCGTCGCAGACATTTTTTAGCACTAGGCATGGCCCTAAAGGCCTTGGACATGGTCAACAGAGGAAACATGAATATTAGGCCCTAAAGGAATCTTCTATCCATCTAAGGCTAAGAAGGATGCCTAAAACAACCACACATGGCCTCTTGAAGGTATCATTGCCCTATTATTGTGGATCCCAATGCTACTAGGTGGCTTTCAATGGTAGTTGCATGTACCAAGGCTCTAGAAACAATCTAGGGAAAAACTCAATGCCTTAGGTCCTAAAGAAAATTTGGAGGGATCTAGAGTAATGAACAATGTTTTAAAGCACCACACATTACCTCTAGCAAGTATAATTGGCCTATAAGAAAGATGTTAGTGTCCACATAAGTTTCAGATCATTAAGTATGGGTATTAATGCCCTTATATGGTTAAGTTGGGAAACCCAAGACTTAGCTAAAGTAATTCTTCATCCACAACCCCATGAAATCTCTAGACCCTTCCTCTATCTGCATATACATCTACCTTTACACCACCAATTACCTATTCCATTTGCCCTTTCCTCTACCCTAACCACCTTCACAATAGGGACATATCTACCCCCTTGTGGACTCATCATCTATGCCCCTAGACCCTCTTCTTTGTAGCCATATCCATTCCTTATCCCCTCTACTCTAGCACCTTATTTCTCCCTCTAAGAACATTCTCATTATTTTCCCCAATGTTTGGTCCCTAATCACCATATGCCTCACACTCCCTTATCTCATAACCTTATCCCATAGCTCCTCATCTATATTGTCACATAATTCACTAAACCATATCCTCCTAGTCTTGGATCCTTCACTAATGAATCTAAAATCTTCTTTACCTCTTCCATTGAGTCCCCACCACCCCCACTACAACCTCCTCTTCCTCTAGGTCCTCACCTCCTAACTAATTCCCCAACACTAGTCCCTTAGCACCCATCTCTTGGATCTTGAATCATATATACTTGGCCCCTAACCTATACTCCACACCTAGAGCCCTTTACTTGTAGGTCACATAACCCCAACACCCTTAGGACCCTAGATCTTACACTCCTAGGTCCTAGTGACCCACACCTTAACCATATGCCCAAAGCATATAACACTCCTAGGTTATTCCACATAAGGGACCCTACCTCTACCATCAGGGAAATTTTCCTCTACCCCCTTAGGCCCATTATCCATGGCTCCAAGCCCATGCACTTACTTTCCTCCACTCTTAGGCCCCAAACCCCTTCTGCTAACTCCCTTCCATCTCTAGCTCCCTACAGATACCCCTATTCCACTCACCCATAGGGTTCCTATCCCCCTCCATCACTCCATATTATCGAGTGAGAGAATCTTTTTATGCGTGTCTAACCAACTCTCTTGAATCTCACTAGGTATGTGAGAGAGTGGAACTTGAGCCCAATTTATTTATTACCTAGGAAAGCGAAGAGTCTATATAGGAATTTACAACTATTTAAACAATATAAACAACTCAAATTACAACAACATAAAAAATTAAACTAAAACATAAATAGAATATTAACATATTTACAATAAGAACTAAAAATATTATACAAAAATACGTTGTCCAAATAATATCAGCGATTTGAAATAAGAATAAAGTTCAATTACAACATACTAATCAACATTTTAGATACCTTAGGATTCCTTAAACATTGTAGAGTAAATTCCATGAACTAATAAAAAAATGGGGATACAATTTAAGAGACAAATAACTCACATAAATATGTAAAATCAGAGAAATATGCATGAAATGATGATCCAAAAAGGATTTATTTATAGTAATGAATGTGAGTACAACAAATCAAATGGTGTGTCTCTGCAAAAACCCTTTACTAGACTTGGTTCTAAGTGTTTACAATGTTCAAAATCATATATAAACTATCAAGATAGCATAAGAATATGAAAACAGATTATGTAAACCCTTCTGGAAATCTAATATAATTTAAGTTTTCTTGGTTTTTCTCTACAAAATAAAAGGTCTATTAGCATTGGTTAAAAAACTAGACTTTTAAACAACAAGTTAAATCACAAAAATCTCAAGTATACCTAAATAAAATGCAAAGGGATTAAAAATATTTTCTTTCCATCCTTGTCTCTCATTTGAAAGAAGATTGTTGTCACCAACAGGTTAACCTCTGTAGCTCATAGAATTTAGTTAGAAGGAAAAATAACAACTTAATAATGTTAATGCATACATCTCCTCGCAATGTGACCCATTTTCCCTTCATAGGTTTCATTATCTTATACATGGCTTCCTTGAAGTTGAGTAGTTCAACCACCTTTTGGGATTCATTATTTTTTTAATTTTTAATCATGTTTGATTTAATTTTATGATGATGGAACATTATAAAGGAGGGAATTAAATTAAATTTAACTCTTACTAAATATTTCAGTTGGTGGGGCCCTTCCATCCTTTTTAACTTCAACTTTAAAATATTTCATTTATTAAATAATAAATTATAACATTTGTTACCAAATAATCACTATCTTGATTCATTACATTATCAACCAAATGCATGTATCATGCAGTCATATCCCCATAACATAAGAAAAAATACTCCTTGTACTACCCCCAATATGCCATGGCATACCCCTTGTGCCTCCCTTCTCCATAAGATATGAGAATAATTAGCAAATAAAGTAATCAAACAACAGTCATCTACATATGTCTCCAAAAACAACATGCCAGAGGAATGCCATCAAAATATGAAGTAAGATGTTGTTCAAAACTGTATAAAGATGTTGTCCATATATGTCAAAGGTCTCAAAAAATAATTGTACCCATTTTCCCTTCATAGGTTTCATTCTCTTATACATGGCTTCCTTGAAGTTGAGTAGTTCGACCACCTTTTGGGATTCGTTATTTTTTTTAATTTTTAATCATGTTTGATTTAATTTTATGATGATGGAACATTATAAAGGAGGGAATTAAATTAAATTTAACTCTTATTAAATATTTCGATTGGTGGGGCCCTTCCCTCCTTTTTAACTTCAACTTTAAAATATTTCATTCATTAAATAATAAATTATAACATTTGTTACCAAATAATCACTATCTTGATTCATTACATTATCAACCAAACACATGTATCATGCAGTCATATCCCCATAACATAAGAAAAAATACTCCTTGTACTACCCCCAATATGCCATGGCATACCCCTTGTGCCTCCCTTCTCCATAAGATATGAGAATAATTAGCAAATAAAGTAATCAAACAACAGTGATCTACATTTGTCTCCAAAAACAACATGTCATAGAAATGTCATCAAAATATGAAGTAAGATGTTGTCCAAAACTGTATAAAGATGTTGTCCATATATGTCAAAGGTCTCAAAAAATAATTGTAATAATGTACCGATAATGTTAAAACCATCACTGATTTGGAGTTTGTAAAAGTAAATAAACATAACAAAAATCTTAATACTCTTCACCCATCAAAACAACTATTAAAAACCATACTTTCTATGAGAAACATATTTTATTTCTTGCTATTATGTGTTGATTGTTCCCGTTTGTAGAAATTCCTTGTAGATTTAAAAATGCTCATGTAATTTACTAAGACATAAGACTCATATCTACTCTACTCATCTTCGGAAATAAATTCATGATCGAGAAATCAAAACATAAACATGCGACAAGATTCAACACACATACACAAAGATTTATCTAGCAGAAAACATCTGCTCAAAACCCCTTCCTATCTGAATTGCATTAATCAAAGAATTTGGATGAATACAATATGCTTGCTCAAGCTTGAGCACAACCTGCACTTGTATCTTCTATCTCATTGCTTCATTGACTAAATTTGACCAATACTTAGCTAGTTTATCAACCTACTAGCTCCTATTTCCTTGCATTTTTCCTTGAGGAATTAAGCCCCTATTTAATAGGAATTTTCTCAATTTGGATTGTGTGATTCCTTTAGACCAATCTCTGACTGCATGCACCACCTTTACAACTTGGAATAGTTTAAAAATGACAGTACACTTCCCTTGAATCTCCATCTCAACTAGGTAACTCGAATTCTTTGCATGCACAAACTAATTTAAGTTGATTGGTCAATTAACTCGTTGACCACTGAAGTCACACCCCACTACTTGACCTTCCACTAGTTCCTCCAACTGTTAGAACTAGTTTAACTAACCATAACTCAATTTAACTGAATTAAATTGTTACAACTGAAATTAACTCAACCTAGGCTCCTAAAATTTAATAATCATTGCACACAACTCAAGTTCATGCCCCTAAATCGAATTAACTAAGATAATTGAGTGATGAAAACCATGTCACCTCAGTTAACTCATCCAAGTTGTCTGTTGAAGTGGAATTTCAAATTTTCTCAATTTGACTAAGGAAAAATCAAATTAAGAATTTATTGTTGCATTTTTCAATATCATTGACTATGTTATGTGTGAGAAGTAATAGAATGGGAAGACCCATAAGAGGAAACTAATTTGTAGCTAAAACTTTCAGTTTCCCTTGGTTCACTGTTGGTTGGGGAATTTGAGTTTTCTCTTGTATGGCAAGATGAGCACGAGAAGTCGTGGATTGGGGGTGATGTGATGGTTGAACCATAGGAGGAGGTGGAGGAGGAGTTGGTACCGAGGTAGTAGGCCATCCTTGTATAGGTCGTTGCTGAGGACAAATGACATCTTTCCAACTATCATTGGTGAGTACAAGAATTTGGTCAGAAGCTCAGGGTGAAGCTAGTATGCCAATACCCAATGAAGGATTTGTAGGGGGAGGCAGTGGATGTTAAGCTTGCTTCCCTGCAAATTTTAAAAAACCTCTCTGAACTAGTTGATTGAATTCTTCAAAATCAATGTAAAAGTGCATGAAGAATCTGTGTCTTTAATTCCCCATGTTCCATGGGTCTCTCCTTTGTTATCTCTTCGCTTGTTGTGTCCACTCCTGCTAAAGAAATTCATTTTTTGCAAATAAATTCATCATGTCATCTAAGAAAGCAAAGAGTTTAAAATCTTAGTTAAATTTTAATAATTCATGAGTGAATAGAAATCACATAGGGAAATATTATTTGTAGGGGTTGCGGGGGGGGGTTGGGTGGGTTAGAACTCATGTGTACATTAGCAAAGTGCCATCATTATAAAAATTCTAAAATGTATATAGACCACAGTGATATGACTACATGTGGAAAGATACATTGTGTAATTACCTTCTAATGGTCTACGTGTAATATATCAAATAAAATGATATGGGTCAATGAAATGATATGAGCTCAATACAATTCATGAAAGTATCACATATCTCAAAAAAAAAAATATCGAGTTGCGGCCCATACACAAATTGGTCGTCTTATGGCTAACGAAGATGTGTATAATTTTTTTTTAAATCTTTCTCATTAGTACTTCAACATAATGAAAAGAAAAATATATAATTCTATAAGAATATATGTAAAACAACATGCTGAAACAAGACTTCAAATTAATTTATGCATTGTTACAGGTTCAGGATTGTTAGCATGGCATTATAGGCGGTGTATGACAAAGCCAAAAATTATTGCAAAGACCGAACAATTGGTTGACTCTTGATGCATTTCATATATATGTACCAATGACATGCTCTTAGATTTCTTGACTATTCTCATGGCCAATTTAGATATATTGTGAATGATATACTCAAGATGCAAGCTAATCAAAAGTGTGGAAGAATTGACTCTTGGTTCGTGGCTCAAAGGTGAGGTCAATAAAAATTAGTGAAAGGAAACGACATTTATAATAATGATCTACCGAAATCATAATTCTTTGTTATATTTCAAAGTGGGGCCATTAACAGAGAGTGATTATGTCCATAATTTGCGAGATGGCTATTGGGGAAATCCTAAAGTTAAATTGAAATAGAAATTATGAGTGCAATAAGCCATATATATAATTAATTTCTATTGCAAAATGTAATTAATGTTGTAGATGACTTCCTCCAGTGTAGGTGATGATCCCACATGATGTCATGCTAATCATAGAACAATCTATAATGGCAAGCCATCTGGCATGCCATGAGCGTTGGTATAATCAACAGTACCAAGTATTAATTTTTCAGGTGCGGTGAGCATTAAGTCTGGCATGTGAGTACCTTTCTCATTATTGGTTTCATGATGGCTTCAAATCATGGCATTAAATTCCCTCCCATATTCCTATAAGCATGCATCATAATGCCTCAACTTAAGATTCCTTTAGATATTCCTCTATATACGAAAGGTAGCACAACCACCCTTATTGTAAGCTTAGTTATGTCAGTTTATGTCACTCATGTCAGTCATTGTCTCTACGTTTATGCACTCATTATCTGGGTTAATTGTAGGTGTACTTTGGGTCTTACAATCATGGCATATTTGGGTTGCATTGCATTTATCCATGCTCCATCTTCTACCAAGTGCATTTCCATGGATTTTCTGGGGTGTGACTCAGCCCGTTCGCCTAATACTAATGATTCAGCTAATGCACAGGTTATCCTGCACACTCTTAGAATGTGGAATGTCATAGGAGAACTCCCCTATTAAACACTCTCACCCTCTTCTCTCTTTTCAAGTGGAGAGGAAAGTGATTAGTGCTTATGTACCAGGATGTCGCTCTTAAGCTTGGATCCATTTTTAATTACGCAATGGAAATCTCCCTTGTGCTTCCTCACACCATAGTGGGTCCCTACACTATTCTCTCCCCTCTTGCTCTCAATTCCTTAGAGGATTTGTTGAATTCCACTAGCTACTATCACGTAATATCAATCAACTCAAAGTCACTTTCGAGCCCTCGCTTGGTGTTGGCTCAAAGAAAAGCATGGTGGGGTGGTCGTTGGGTAAGGAAAATTTGGGTTCCAGTTTTGGGGTCCATTGGCAACCCACACTTGGACTTTTAGACAAGATTCAATGCTCATGGCCATGAAATTTGCAGTTGCGAAGGCCTTAGAACACTCTACATGTGTGGCACTAGAGAATTGTGGTCTCAATGGAGGCGTCCCTCAGTTGGTGACAGGATTTTCCCTGCATGAATATATTAGCCCAATGTGATAGGCACCAGGTATTTAATGACATTTTGCACACATATTTTGCTCAACCAACTCAAATTATACGATGGAAGTTTATTACTCCTTATAGCGTCTAAGAATGATTGCCTTAGATAATTTTGGTATTACCCAACTCATATAACGTTTTGCCTAGATAGAATAGGTTTTCATGCCTATTGTTTGTCTTATAGTTTCTCTAGTCTTTTTAAACTATCAGAGGCCATGGATGAAGGAATACTATGTAATCAAGATCCTGAACTTGTGTTATTGGTATGGTTCCCTTCAGACAGAATAGTAACATGAATCCAATCTCTATGTAATTATTTTTTGAATAAATGAAACAGTCGAACCTTCACACACAAAAAAATGTCGCAGATGACTAACCAACGATAAAAATAAGTGCAGCAAGAATAAATAATGAGCCGACATGAGTGTGATGAGATATCCATCCACATATATTTGTGAAGAGAATAAAATATATAACTCTTGTAGCAAAAGACAAACTACAAGGTTCTTTCTTTGTGTTTTGTAACCTCATTCAATCCTGAGACTTAAAGTCTCAAGGACCCAAGCAATACAAAGTAGAAATCAACCAGTAAAAGCATTGACTCCATTAAATTTATTTCATAGAGGGCTTTATAAATCACAAGGTGGACACAATAAGACACACATGTTCATATGGAGAAAGAGTTTATATAAAAATTTCATAGTCTTTGTACAAGAAAACGAATTAAGAGGGAGTATAACTCTTCAACAAAGCTCTAGTTTGAAATTAAAACGTAAGTCTCAAGAGCCTAAGGATGTGTAGCACTTGGAATGGTTCTTGCCAAGAAAGAGATGTAACACAGCATCATTTTGAGTGCCATATGGATTTAAGAGCATAGCAAAGAAAAAAGATGTGAATGGATTGTTCCACTAAAAGTATATTAAAATTAGGGATCATGGTAAAGTGTTGTTGTAACTTAGGGACAAACTTATGTTATCATCCATCTGGCATAGAATTTTGTAACTATGGACCAAGACAAGTCGGAGTGTGTGCATTTTATAGAGAAATATCTAAAGTTGGATGAAGACACGGGGAGATAATACATCCCACGAATGGAAATGAAAAATTAATCTAGAACATCGGAGTATTGACATTGTTAAGTATAACCATTGATGACGAATATAGCTATTAAAAAACACACACATACACACACACGGTTCAATAAAATAAAATAAATGGGAATTACAAGGAGTGGGGATTCACACCATTCCATTTCTAAGCACCCAGATAATGTATTTCTAACTTTCATCTAAAAACATGTGCAAGAAAGGAGAATACTTGGCCTCTGTGCATATTTCTGCAAAGGGGGTTTAAATTTGGTGGCTCTATGTTTGAATTTCTTGACACCTCCTTCCAAAATCATTACAAGAGCTACAAAAATTACAACTAGACTCAATCTAGCCAAATTCCATAGAAAACCCTTAAAGATATCAAAATAATGGCTCAAAAATGGAAGGCATGAACCACATTCAGTTGAGAAATTGACACCAGTTAATGGAGAGTATTGTGCTAGTTAATAATTAGTCACTTCAAGGATTATAGCATACATGAAAATGTGTGTGAACTGACATGGTTGGCAAAGGTTGAAGGCCACATACACATTCATCCTTTCAGTTAATGTTAATACCTTAACAGGTAGGTAAGTAAGTTTAGGGTTTGATTGAATGTTGCATGCTATGATACCAAAGTGCGTCTTAATTCCATTGTCAGGGAGATAGACCATAAATTCCATAGATTAACCATATCACCATGCATTTATCCAATCCCATATTTGGTGTAGATGAGTTGGTATAATAAATCACAACATCAGTTGAAGAAATATATCACATGCAACTGTTTCCTGAACATTTTACATAATTTCAACAAGGTGACCATCGTGAATCTTAAAAATTTGGTGCAAGTATGAAAAATATTAAGGACTAATACCTCGCTTCACAACCAAACTATGATATAGTTTTGGTACAAAAAAATAAAAATTTTATTACTTTAACCCAATAACCCTTGTACCATGACCAAAAGTATAATTTCAGAGTATTATTCCTCCTTTGGCACTTGTTCTCTAATGTTTTCATACTTTAGTTTGTTTAAGTTTATAGAGAAAACATGTACATGTTTCCTTTTGTTTTAAGATGAATTATGCGGCGACTCTTAAAATATCATTATTGGTCAACACTTTGAAATGCATGAAACCAAGCATATTATGGCCAAACACTCTTTGGAGTTTCACAATCTATACATAATGTTCATTCGTATGTAGATGGGATAAGTATAGGTAGGTTGGACAATCACACAAATATGTCATAAAACCATGTTGTGATTTTGATCATCCTTATAACACTTGTGTAGGTAGGGCCCCACCTACCATTGACTTGGTTTAAATTTTTAGTTTAGTTTAAAAAAGAAAAAAAAAAAAAAAATCTTATTAAACGAGAGAGACTTTTTAAAGGAATCACATTGTATTGCAAAAATTTTCGTAGAAGTATGTCAACATTGGCGACTACATAAGGTGGTTTTCTTGAGGCAAACCAAAAATCAGAATTGTTGGTTGAACCAAGCGATTTTTTCACTAAGAGTAAGTAGGAAACAAGTTTCCATTAGGGAGGGTAGCATGGGGCACATAAGACAAATCTAAGATGTTCTAGTGTAAGGAAAAGACAAGGTTTAATAGGGACTTATTGTCAACAATCTGTTGTTGTTGCTACAACACCTTCCAAAATTTTGGCCTTCACCCATATTTCGAAGCCTACTTTGATCTTTCATATTTTCCTTGCAAACATTAGGACTTATCATATATGTTTTCGCAAGAGTTTTGGTCCCATTTGCAAGAAAATCAAAATGTCGTATTTTCGCATGTTAAGTGTCGCACGATGCACCTAAGCTTTTTTTCGTGGTTTCAAGGGCTTATCTTTGTGTAAATGAGTTTATATTACCATGTAAACATTTGTAACACTCATTTCCAAAATTTTAAGCATTGTCACACAAGTGTTGTCACGGTCGTCGCAAAGTATATCTTTGGTGTTGCACTTGTCGTAAGTTGTCACAAAAGTTGTCGCACTAAGGGAAGTGTGTTTTTCATGTGTTCTAGGTTATCTATGGTGTGCCTTCAAGTGTTATTAGTGTGTGATCACAGTCAAGTATTACCATTATTCACATTAGCTTCATCGATCCCACACTTAGCCAAATTCGGAAAACTTCCCGACCAAGAAACTTAGCCTCATCCAACCCTTTTGAAATGTGCATTACGCAGTCTCAGACCTCAAGCAACAACCCTGCATCTTGACATTACGTAATGCACAATTCCTGCCTCCCAGGACTATGCACTATGTAGTCTTAGTGTTCAGGCCCGTCCACAGAGCTCCAAAACTGCGCAATCTTTCCCTCCAGCCACACCTGAATTATGCATTGCGCATTCTCAATCCTCAAGCCCAACCCTTGATCTCCTGAACTACGTAATTTTTTAGTCACTTGGCTTCCTTGTCCTCCTAGCACTATGTAGTGGGAAACTTTAGTCATCAAGCCCTCAGCTTATCACCTTGATCTCCCCAACTGCGCAATCATCATGCCGTGTCCAACCTGAACTATGCATTGTGTAGTATGAATTCTCAAGCCTGGCCCCTGACTACCTGAGCTATGAAATTGGACAGTCATTGAACCTTTCCCTCAGCCTGGCACCTATTTCTAGCTCAATCAATGAATCAACATGTAACATCTTAAACTAGGTGTTTATCGGACTGATGTCGTCTTGTCATGAGTGAATTATAGTTGTGGGTACTCTATCATACCATGACAGGATGATGAATCAGGAGATGGAGAAGGGGAACATGCGAGAAGACACCTTTGTAGATAAATATGCAAGTTGATCAATCTATAGAAATCAAAGGGACGCCAGTTTGCGACTGCATCTCAAGACCTGATATCATTGAAGACCCCCTATCTTTAAGCCATATGGAGGTGGACAAAAGAACATTCTCAAGAAGAAACATAGCAAGAAGTAGCAAGAATTAATTGACATTACCATGTCATCATGCAGTCGATGTCATCAGTTTCATGTCATGTCATTTCATGAGTCATCATATGCCATATCATTTTATGGGTTATACAAATACCTATTTGAAAATGTATTGTAAATTGGAATTCCAAAGGACATGTACGAAATTAAAGAGTCATGTAAAGTTGAAAAGTCATAGGAAGTCAAATAGTCATGAGGGTAGTCAAAGAGTCAAAAGGGAGGCAAAGCATCACCCCATTGGTTATATATACACCCTCATTGTATGAGCAAGGGACTTTTCACCTTGGCTCCTCCTACAAGGCATCAAAGAGACAAGCCAGTTATTTTGAGGAGTAAGTGGTGGCTCCAATGCTCCACTATTGGAGCTAGTGGTGTTCGATGTATACATGTGTCTTGGGAATTTTACTTAATATATGAATCTTGATGGCCAACACATTCTTCGTGCATGGATTATGAATATTTGTATGACTATTCTATGAATGTTTATGATTCATGTTTGTTTTCTCCTGTACTAAAGTAGTTGAACTATTTCAGCTATTTAAGTGCTTATCATATTGATAATGTGTTGTAATGGTTACAATGATCATCACATATTTGTGGACTATTATGCTAGATGTTAGATGGATATTTTCGTTTCATGTGTGTCTCCACTAGGGTGGTACTATTTCCTCTCTCTTAGAGGCTCACTTTCTTTTCTCCCTCCATAGTAGAAAAACCTTGTCACACCTACAACTGAATACTCATCGGGAACACTTTCTTTTCAAAGGCACACATGCATTCCTCTCTCTTTTTGATAGTTAGATCCAAGGAAAATCTTTAAGAAAACGGTAACCGGGTCGTGTTCCGATGGGGCTCCTATCCAAAACGGTGTGAGGTCTAATTGGGACCACATATTGGGGAGACCCCTTGAATGTAGGCAAGTCCAGGAGTGTCAACACCATCTATGTGTATAAACAAAGGCTATTATGTTTCCTATGTTGATGATTTTGTTGATCACAATTTAAAAATGTTAGCACAAAAAAAAATCAAATAAATATAGCTTCCAATAAATTATATCAGAGAAGGGTTTTTCTCTTTCATTATAGTTTTTTTGTTGTACATCAGTTGTGCCAAAAAAGAAGCATGAGCCAAATAAAAAACTTACAATGTAAGGAAATGCAAAAAATAAAAAAATAAAAAGATTCAAACACTAGATTAAACAAGTAGTTTAAAACCAAACAGTGATTAAGTAAAAAATAGAATGGAAACTTAAGCTAAAAAAGAAAAGCAGTGATTAGAAAGAAAGGAACAATAGAAAAAAGGAAAAGGCATATGTACAAAAAGAAAAGAAGCAACATATTCTCGAGTTTAATTGGGATGAAACTTCACGTAAAGGAAGAATTCTTGAGCCTTATATGCAAGATTCATGGCTTGGAGAATGATAGTATAGAAAGGATGATTGTCTTACCCATGAACAATTGTATGGAGTGACGATGAAGGCTTAACAAGAAGCCAAAAATTCCGTTCGCAATCTCGCATAACATGCCAACCAACTAGAGTAGGCTCACATACCATGCTTGGGACATAAAAATATTATTTCGCGTCGTGATCAAGGCTCCCAACAAGAAATATATCAATGTGATTTTGAAGACTCTTTAAGAAGGAAACCACAAATGCATTAGATGTTTCAAATTTGAACTCTTCATGTTCAACTGACAAAGAATCTCTAAGCTCAAGGGTAATACGTCTTTATCAAGTTCATTAAAGAATGTCTCATCATATATATAAACAAAGAACTTCCCATAATAAAAACTCGATTGTTTGTCATTATAATTATCATGGATAACATGATTTACAAGTAGCGGAGCTCAAAATCCATTTGAGGATGAATATTATGGCATGCATATGCATGATATGCCAAAGAGAAATCATAATCTTGAGGTTCACTTTGATTATCCTTGAATGTGAAATTTATTAGATCAGGGAAAATAAGGTTATCACTAAGTGCCACAATGTGATTGTGATCATCATTTTGTCCGTGCCCTTGATCACAGGTGATGAAAGAGTCATAGTCAATCTTAAAATGAGAGGACACAATGGATGAATCAAGTAGAGATTGACTCAAAATTTGATGTTCAAGATGGCACATGTGGCCTTATTCAGTATGTGTCTAGAAAAGGGTATCATTAAAAGGGATTACATGGAATAAAGCTTCATGCTTAGAGATAATGAGGGTAGATTGATAGGCTAAATATTCCTTACAAAAGTCTGAGGATGAGGAATCATGAGCTATGTGATTATTATTTTCAATGGTCAAGAAAAGATGAGGATTTGTTTGATATTAAAGCTTAGATTTTAAGAATAGTTCACAAGTAATTTTCTCATGATTTCCATCGAAAAATCACATCAAAGATCCTCAGGTAAAAACTCAAATTGATTGAGTAGAGGAGGAAAGTCAATAACAAATTTTATAAAATATTTTCTCCAACAATGCTTGGATTAGGTGTTATACGCTTATACAAATCTCTAGATTTACCTTAAATGGAATTGGGAAATAAATAAGAAGAGGTCAGTACATCATAAATGTAACAACCCCTGGTTGATTTCCTATGTAAATAAAAATAATAAACAAGGTCATGGGACACATATTCCAAGTTTAATGTCAGGTAAAACATAGCGATGGGGATCACTGGTGAATAATTAATGGCTATGGAAATTGGTAAAGACATTGGCAAAGGAAAAGTAGAATTAATTGGCATTTTATTTATGAAATAATGGAAAATAGGAGAAAAGGGAGATGAAATGTCATAGATTTGCATGATGAAATTGAAGAAAAAAATAGAGGAAAATAAAGAAAATAAAAGTCGTAATGATGAGAAGGTTTCTAAGGATCAATTCACAACTTTGGTCAGTGTGTGAACATTTTGTCAGTTTTAGCTTGGGTCTCTCTTTTATCCTCTCTCTCATACTCTTGCACACTTAGATTTTTCTTGGAGCACTTAGGCATACATTGGATTTGGAGAAAGAAGGCAAAGGAAAGCAAGAAAGTGAAAGACAATAAGTGGAGAAACTACAACTAGATTTCTTTGTAGGTAACATGTTGCATGTGTGATTTCCTTGTTGATTTATGGATGCATGGTATATGCAGGTGATTATCTAGTTATTTTCTATAATTGGCATGGAGGATTGTCTGGATTGATAGTGGTTTTCCTAGCTTTTCCATTTCCTGGATTGATAGTGGTTTTTCCTAGCCTCACTATTTCTTGGATAGCCATGGTGTTGTGGGTTTTTCCACTTGATTTTTTTCCAATTGGTTCTTGTAATTCCTTGTGGTTGTGGGTTGGAACAAACGCTCTGGAAGCCCTGGAACAACTTGGGTTGAATTACTAGTCCTAGAGCCTAGGTTGGAAAAAAGCTCTGGAGCCCTTAGTGGGTTTAGTTACTAGTCTTGGAGCCAGGTTGGACAAATTCTCTTGAGCCCTGGAAGACTATGGGTTGAGTTACTAGTTCTTGGATCCTTGCATAGCTTGGGTAGAGCCCAATCTGGTTGGTGTTAGTGATGTCCAATAGTGAGGTGGAATCATTGGTTGAGGGTTGAGGTGGTTTGGCCTCTCGAATCCCTGGTTTGGTTTTGTTTGGTTTATTCCATGAGATCCCACATTCACGCTTGGAATATGGCATAGGGGTGATTGGATGAAAGAGAGATTTGGTTCAACCCAATCTATGGTCACGTGGTATGTGGAAGTCCCTGACTTGGTTGGCATTTTCCTATGTTAATAAGAGCAATTATTTTATGGTGATTCATGTATATTTATTGGCAATGTGTTGGTGATATTATGGCTAAGATTCCATGGTTTATATGTTGGTTATTTTCTAGTTATATGTTGTTCATGTGATGTGTATCTTTAATGGCTCATGTCATGATTGTTTAGCTATTGATCGATTTATGAATGTATGGAATAATAAGTGTTATTGTAGCTATGTGGAGAGGGAATAGGGCCTTCTTGGTGATTCTCAGATAAATCTCGAACCTTTGTGATCAGATATGCATTCATGACCTGTAGCTTACATTTTTTCTATATGTTTGATGAAATGTCTATTATGTTCTAGGAAGTCTAAGCCAAATTTTGCCTTCAAATTTGTATGCTTTGCATCATTGTCATGTCATTATTGATTCTAAAAAGTTACAAAAAGTTTTGGGCAGTGGTCTGGAGGCTAACATGGAATCTAGGCTAAGATATCGAGACCACATGCTCCTAACTAAAAAAATTGGGTTGCAACCGCATGGATGTAGACTTGTGCATGTAATTGGAGGCTTCTAACCACATGGAGTCCCTATTATGGGTGTGGTTGAGGACCTAGGGCAGAGAAGGAGGGGTCCAACTCAATTTTGGCCACATGGGATGGTTTCTCAATCTTTGAGTGCCTAGATCCATAACATTATAATCAAAAGGCTAGATGGCCTATGGTATTATGATTTTCTTCCCTCATCTCCCTTTCTGTCTCTTTTATTAATAAGAAACAAAATTACAATCTAAAAGAGATTGAATCTGAAAAAATATCTAACATCTCACATCTAACATCTCGCATCTCACATCTCACATCTAACACATACACCTCTAAGGTCTAACATCTAACATCTCACATCTAACGCCCACACATATACCCTATATTGGGTTGTAGAGCACCTCTTGGCGCAAAGAGGGAAGAGGGAAGTGATAAATAGAAACATTTTCCAAGGATTTGGAATGGGTTTATTTTTTTCTTATATCCACTTAATTATGAGTTAAGAGTGGTCATCTTTAGGATATAAAATGTAGAGTAGTTTTCTCTAGAATATAAAAGGTAGTATTAGAGGATATAGAATGTAATATAAAGAAGTGGATTTTAGATTAAAAAAATTGTAGCTGGAGGAATTGAAAATTGGTCTAGTCTCGTACTTGTGTGTACTCTGGTGCTTGCACATGAAATGTGGAAGATTCCAACCGTTACCAATGTAACCTCTAAGTAAACCACACTAGCACAACATGTGGCCCACCGGTAAACTCAATGAATTTAAACATGGAACCTCTTGGAACATAATACTTCACTTTCACGACCATCACCGAAGAGCTACAGATTTTAGATAGTTAAATAAATTATTAATAGTTGTTTATAGGATAATAATTTTATATTTTGGAAAAGTGTTATATTAAAACATTTAATAAGATTATGTTTTGGGAAGAGGGTAAGGGAATTTTTAATTTATATATCTTATCCATATTGGGTTTGTAATTTTATTTTGTTTTAGTTTTTAATGTAATAGAATTGCAACAAAATCATGAACACATAAATAAAATGTTTGTATAAGAAATATTTGATCCCCAAATCAATTATCATACAAGGATCAAAAAAATATATTAGAATCACCCCTTATAGGCTTTCAAAAATTTATTGTCCCGGAACGTGTAAAGAAATCATAAAGAGTGCCATCCATAGGAGCTATGAAGAAAAAGGAAAAAAACTTGAGGTTGGATGCTCAAAAAAAATTAATATGTTGTTAGTCCATGTAATATTGATGACAAAACTCATAGGCCTTTCCATCTCCCTGCTTTATAATACTCCACAAGCCATGTTCCAAATTGAGGCCTTACTTTGAGAGATTATGTGTTGTCTTGTTCTTTTCCCTATAGATATGGTGGCATGTAAAGAGAGAAAAAGAGTGAATAATTCATGTGATTTCCTCCAAATGGGCATAAGAATGATGTTTATACAAGCTTGAGTTTTATTCAAAAAATTATAATAAGCATGGAGTCCCCAAAGAGTTGAATTTGAGTGCATCTCTTTTCTAAATGATCCAAGTGGATGTTGGTGGCCACCCACCTATCCCATTTGGACCCAATTGTCTCTTTCAACTTTTTCAGTTTCCTAAATTGTAGCACAGTTTACTATTTTTAGCAGTTTTTCAGGTCCTGAAATTCCAGAGCCATTTTGAGGCCCTAAACGACGTTATTTGGGAAATCTGGGGGCAACATGGGTCCATGGACCAATATTGCCCTTCCCAAAGTTGTAGTGCTCGGATAGATCTTTCTAACGGGCTATTGTATGCATCACATAGAGATCGTATGCCAAAGTTACGACCCCGGGAAATTGATGTACCAATTTACCCAAACGGGGCCCACAATTTGGCATTTCATCTTCGAGGGTTAGGTTTCGGGATGTGAAGGGTTTTCCATTGTTTATCATCAAAAAATAGGCCTTCGAGCCTCATTTTAAGACAGTTCAGAGGCATGTAGCCACCACATCTCTTCTCAGAGATAAGCTACCATCGCCCTAGCTGGTTTATTTCCATTACTGTTTATAAGCATATTTCAGTATTTGGCATTAATGAAATGAAGTATTATTTCCGCTGCATATTTGTGTTTATGGTTATCTCTGTAATTTGTTGCGTTCCTGTTTAAGTCCGGATCAAGAAGTGTGACGCAGAGCCAGCCAGAAGAAGCCGGGAGCTGCACAGAGCCTGAGAGAGGCCAGTGTTGCTGACGCAGAGGGCTATAGGGTTGACGCAGGGCATCCCAGGGTTGATGTAGACCCATCTGGGGTGACACAGAGCCAGCGTGAGGCAGAGATGGGCTGACGCGTTGCACAGAGAGGCAGTTGCTGGAGTCTAGAAGGCTACAGAAATATTGCAGAGTGGAGCTGGTGAGGTACTGTAGTCAGAACAATACCTGAGAGAGCAGGGCCAGAGGAGTTGTCACCAAGGGTTTCTAGCCGAGGAACCTGGATTAGTAGTGCAGTTGCGTAAGACGATCAGAGTAGGGGGCATCTCAACAAGCGGCAAAAGGATTTCCAGGAGGGAAATCAGGACTCAGAGGGAGTCGAGAGAGAACTTCCAGATGGGAAGTAGAGACTCAGAGGAGTTGAACAGAGAACTTCCAGGAGGGAAGTAGAGGAGCGTCATGGCACTACACAGCGGTAAGAGACCAGGATAGACTGGATAGAGCATCGAACTTTGCAGTTTGGAAGGCCAGAATCTTATTAGTGCTTGACAGGAATAGTGTCAAGAACTTCGTCTTCAATGTTATAGCTATCCCAGTCGACCCCAATGATAACGACAAGTACGAAGAGGCGATGGCAAGGGCCAAGTGCATTATCCATGACGGGGTCAAGGATCATGTGGTACCACATATAGCTGAGAAGGAAACGATAGTTGAGATGTGGGAGGCTCTCAAGAACCTGTACCAGCATACTTCTGTGCAGAGAAGAATGCTGCTCGAGAACCAGATGAGGTCGTATTAGATGAAGAAGGGTCAATTGATTGACACCTTCCTCGGAGGACTGAATGAGATCTGAGACCAGTTGACTGCTATAGGAGTGACACCGGATTAGGAGCTTATGGTGAGGACAGCCCTGAACGCTGTCTCAGAAGATTAGGAAGTGTTTGTCCAGAGTATCCTGGGCAGAGGGACTCTTCCACCTTGGGACGAGATGTGGACAGCGCTTCGCCAGGAAGAGATCAAGGTCAAGTAGGAGGAGGAGGATGTGGCCCTAGTATCTGAGGGAAAGTAGGAGAAGCGAAAGAAGAAAGATCTCTACAAGATCAAGTGCTTCCACTATGGGGAGATGGGTCATTATGCGACCCAGTGCCCAAGGAAGAAGAGTAAGGGAGAGTCTTCCGAGACTAAGGCAGCGCCAGTAGGGCAGAGAAGGAAGTTTTGACAGACGATGACTGTGCCATGAGTGCACATATGCCACTTGAGCGGAAGTGGGGAGACATCGAGTTGTAGTCAGGCGGACTACAGGCGATGAGGGGCAGGATTCTTGAGGTACCCAGCCTCTTGGATTAGACCTTGCTACGGAAGCCTCGACGAGGAGTAGCAGGATTGGCTGAGTGGGTAGAGACGGATGCAGATGGAGCGACAGAGAGAGCTACAGTGCAGGAGTCTCGAGACAGTGCAAAGCTAGCAGGCTGCAGCAGTGCGAGAGGCACAGGAGTGTTGCACTAGTGCAGGAAGGCACAGAGAGGTGTGCAACGGTGCAAGATGCAAGAGAGTTGTTGCAGCAGCGCAGAGGTCAGAGAGGGAGCACTTGTCAGCAGTAGAGGGAGCTTCAACATTAGTGGGTGTCTCTAGCCCAACAGGGAGGTCAGTTGGGAGATCAGTTACTTACTTCTCAGTAATAGAGTTGTAGTGCAGCAGTGGGTAGCATGATGTAACATGATGAGAGGAGGTGTAGTGCGGATGCAGTGCTGGGAGAAAGGACCAACAACAACACGGATGTAGAGGGAGTTGTCGTACATATGCTGCAGTGGCAGCGACAGAACCATGGGCAACAGTACAGGATGCAACAGTGTAGAGGATGTTGGGCAGGAAGGCCTAGCATCAGCACAAGTACCGATGCCGGATGATCAGAGTAATACTCAGTAAGGAATATTGCTAGAGCATAGTCCTTGCTAAGAAGGAGTGTTGATTTGGGGTAGCATCGGATGTGCTCTAGCCATGAAATTTGGTGGAGAGGTTGGGGCACATGAGATCTCCAATACCCAGAAAGGGTTTGGGTAGATTCTAAACAGATCATGAGATATTAAAATAATTAATAATTTTAATGGAGTCCCTAAGTCTAAATTTAGGGAAAATAAAATATTAATGTGTATTAATATGAATCTGTGTTAGAGTGGTCCAAAAGACATGGATCAAGGCAGATCTAATCTTAGCCGTTGATTAAGGACTTAATCTTGGCCGTTGAGATGTCAACAGGAAAAGTATAAGAGGAGGCTTGAGGGTCACTTTGAGAGTTCACCACAGTGATCAGTCATTCTATTCTCTAGAGTGGGGTTTGCTAAGAGAGAGAATTAGTGATCAGGAGAGCAACTGAGGGGCATTGAGTACAGAGAAACAAAGAACGCAAAGATTGTGTTGGGAGAGCAGCACAACGGCCAAGGAGAGTGACGTAGAGCCATCAAGGGCTTACATAGGGCCACGCAGAGGCAGCCAAGTGCTGCGCAGAGCACCAGAGAGGCCAGCGTGACTAACGTAGAGGCCCAGAAAGCTGACGCAGGGCCTCTTGGTGCTGACGCAGGCCAAGAAAGGTTGACACATGACCAACGTGAGATAGAGAGGGGCTGACGCAGTCCAGATTGGGCAGACGCTGGGGTTGTAGAGCAATTTTGCGCTGAGGAGTTGCCGGAAGGATTTTCCGGGGTTTCAGCTAGGAGATTTCTCTTAAACTGTGAGGTATAGCTGCTAAGGAAATTCTCTGTTGGGTAGGCTAGTTTTGGCACCCAGATTGTACTCTGATATTGCTTAATAAGAAAACCCTCATATAGCTGCACCGGTTTTCCCGCATTGGGTTTTTCCGGGGACATTGGTCCAAAAAATAATGGTGTCATGTGGTGTGTTTGTTCTTGTTTCTTTTAGTTGCTGATCTGTAATATGTTGAGAATGCATTGGTGTTTATTTTTAGTATCTACTTTGTAAATAACTTGTTAAAAAAAAAATAACAAGTAGGTAGGAATAAATTAGAAAAAGTGCATGAAGGGTTTCTAAACTAAGAAAACTTAGAAACCTCATCAGTTTCCTTCTCGGAAATATGTTGGACCACATGATCCTTGACCCTGCCAAGGATGATGCGCTTTGCCTTAGCCATTGCCTCCACGTACCTTTCATTAGCTAACAGGTCAATTGGGATAGCCATTACTCTCAAGGCGAAGCCCTTGATATGATGTCTGTCTAGAATGGACAAGATCCTGGCCTTCCGAACCACAAAGTTGGATGCTCCGTCCAGCCTGTCCTAATCTCTCATCCCATTTACGACCATCTCTCTGCTCTTCTCTGTTGACTCCTTCGAGTCTCTCTACTTCCTGCCTGGAAGTTCTCGTTCGACTCTTGCTAAGTCTCTCTACTTCCCGTCTAGAAGTTCTCAGTTCGACTCCTGGTGAGTCTCTCTACTTCCCGTCTGGAAGTTCTCTTCTGGACTCCCTCTGAGTCCCGATTTCCCTCCTAGAAATCCTTCTTCCAACTAACAAATTGCCCCTCTCCAATCGTCTGTGCAGCTACAAAACTGATCCGGATTCCTTGGTTAGAAATCCGCCTCGGCAACAACTCCCTCTACCTTGGTTTTGGCCTGTTAGGTATTGTTCTGACCACAGTACCCCACTAGCTTCGCTCTCGCAAACTGCCCACAACTTCCTTCGCTAGCAACTGAAGGGCTGAACCTCTAGGCTCTACGCAATCCCGACTACAGCAAAAATAGCTCCCTCAACCACTAGATCAACCCTTCTGGTCTCTGCGTAGCTCTGCGTGAGCCTCTCTTTGCCCTCCTCAGCCTCTGCGCTGACCTCTCTCTGGCCCGGACGGATGACGCAGTCCCTCTGTGTCAACCCTTCCCTTGTTATTTCTGCAAGGATCAACTACTGTCACTTGGGACATCTAATTCTGCTGCAAATGCTTTGCTTAGTTGATGCCTTCAACTCTCCTGTGATCTGCAACCACGCTCTGATACCATATTGGAATTTCTAAGTCTAACTCGTTAGAAATTCTTCTTGTACTATCAGTTTTTTTTTTTTGTAAGGTTGTTGTTTTGTTTTGTTTATATTTTTGTCCCATATGAAAGAACTGAGCTGATCAACCCCGAAGGGGATCAAGCCCCGCAACCTACTAGCTGAGCCTAACCCCAAGGGCGTTGAGGAGAATTGACCCTATGACCTCCCGATTGGCGAGATACTTTAACAACGGGGATTCGACTGGTTGAGCTAACCCTTGGGGCTTCTGTACTATCTAGTTTATTTCTCCTACTTGTTTAATTACAAAACAAGTTATTTACCATGTAAATACTGAAAATAAACACAAGTACAGTATCAACATCTACAGATCATCAACAAAAAGAAAACAAGCACACAAGTGACACCGTTATTTTGGACCAATGTCCCCAGAAAAACCCAATGTGGGAAAACCGGTGCAGCTATTCAGAGGGTTACATTATTATGCAGTTTATCTGAGTACAACTGGGTGCCTAAATCGGCTCACCCGACAGAGGAAAATACACGAAAACAATGCCTCTATATCCAAAAACAAGTATTCATAAAACCTATCCCACGAAACCCTCTCCAACACAACTGAAGCTCAACGCTGGTCCTTTTGGCGATTGCGTCAGCCCTAGGACCCTCGGCATCAGCCCTGTGAGGCACTGCGCAACTTCTGGGAGCCTCTGCGTCACTCCCTCTGCCCTCTGCGTGGATGACGCAGTCTCTCTGGGCTCTGTGTAGCCTGGACTGACTGCTGCTCTTGCTATCTCTGCTTCTGTGCTGGTCTCCCAATATTGTCCTTGCCTCTCTGCCTTGTACTCATTGCCCCTCGCTGCTGATCACTGATTCAACTTTGCTTAGCAACCCTGCTCTAGCAAAATGAATGACTAATCACTCTAGTGTATCCTCCAATTGACCCTCAAGTCTCCTCTTATACTTTTCTCGTTGGTCCTTCAACGGTCGAGATTAAATCTCTAATCAATGACTAAGTTTAGATTTGGCTTGATCCATGACTTTTGGAACCTTCTAACCCAATTTTATATTAATACCCATTAATATTTTAATTTTCCTAAGTTTAGACTTATGAACTCCATTAAAAATATTAATTATTTTAATATCTCCCAAACCGGGTACAATCTATACAAACCATTTCTGGGTCTTGGAGATCTCATGTGCTTTAGCCTCTCCACCAATTTTCATGGCTAGAGCACATCTGATGCTACCCCAAATCAACCCTTAATCCAAGTTAGAATGCTCAAAACATTAAGTAAAAGAACATGATTGCAAAATGTTTAAAGTACCTGCTGAATGGTGACCCACCTTTCTTGAAGAGGAATGCTAGATGGTGACACGGGTTTGACTGATGCAGATGGTAGAGGAACATGCATATCATCATATAATGAGCAAATGTAGGGATGCTGGCTGGATGATTGTCCAAGGTAGGATAATTTTTTTTCTTTATTTGTTTTTCTCTTCACCTCCTTAGCCTTTTATTTTGGCTTGATTTAGTTAGGGTTTCCATTGTTTTCTTTCTTTTTTCCTTCTGACCCTTTTGATGACATTTAATAAGTTAACCATAGGTTAGAGGATATTGATTTTTTTATGGATGAGATGAAAATGCAAGTGAAATTGATGGAGCTTGTTAATTATGGAGGTGAAGTGACTACACTACCCATTTTGACTTCCTAGTAGTACCTAGTGGCCTAGATTAAGGCACACTTATCTAGAAGTAATGATGTCTCAACATGGTTAGATATAGTAACAAGGTAATATATTTACTTTAGTTATGAGAGATAAAGCATTTTTCTAATGCTAGGCACACTTCACAAACTAGTCAAATCCTTAACGTCACTTTTAAGTAAGGAAACCATACAATGAATACCATACCAACTGTAGATTGAAGCATCATGAAGCATCATTCAAGATTGAGAGCGTAGGTCCCAAGGACTGATATACCATTGAATACATTTAAACTGATGAGAACATGTATGTAATTGATGGCTGGAGAAACATGTCCAAGGTGATGAGCAGGACTCTCATCAAAGTAGCAACAGATCACACCCATATTAGTGTCTCTTTGAGGAAGTTGCTTGAAGGGAAACAAAACCTATAGATCAGTACTTTGTTTGGAGAGTTCGAGTCTATGATCTCCTAAAGTTGAATTGTTTCTTGGCCTAGTGGTTTTTGTCTTGGTGTCTGGTATGTGAGTTTCTCATATGTCTCGTGGAGGTTGGAGGAGAATGGTTCTCTCATCAATGTGCCCTCAAGGCCATTGATCTGGTATTTGAGGTTAACCTTTGCCTGTCATTTGTTGTGATGGGTAGATGTGACAAGAAGGATGTATATTTGTAAACCCTAGATGAGTGTTGTCCTATGTTTTGATTAATTAAATAAATCAAATATGAAACTATTCAATCACAGAAATGAATATTTTTGAACATGCAACAATCACACATATAGACGAAAAAATGAACAATGGAAGTAGTAAAGGAATAACACACTTGCGCAATGATTGCCTCCTTCAAATAAGCTATTATTCCAATGATCAAAGCTTATGAGGTACCTCCACAGTCTACTATGGCTTAGCAACTGTATGGTAAAAAAAATACTACAGAAGAAAGAAGTATAACCTGCTGCAAGAGAAATGTGGCTTTGTTGAAGAAAGAAGGGACTATTGTTGCATAACTGTACGATGTTGGTGCTGTACACATTCTCTCTTTCTGTTTGCTACAATGAATCTGTACTTTCTCCTCTCAGATGCACTCTCCTCCCTTTCTTTGTGTCACAACCCCACGGTGATTGCACATTTCCAACCACCGAGGGCGTGTGACACTGGCAAGTTTTCATTGCAAGGCACACAACTACTTGCTTCTAGACTACACCTCTAGCCTATGTGTCTTTTAGCGAAGCTGCTATCAACTTGTGGAATAAGTTTTCAGACGACTTCAACACAATATCCCTTCAACAGTTTCTTTCAGCACTTAGTCTATTTTTCATTCTCTTCATTTACTTCATATGTATTCACATTACTTTAGCTATCATATGTACAGTTCGGTTACAATAACATGAACAACTTCAATTAAAAGACTTCGCAGCATACAACAATACTACAAGTGCAATAGTAATATGTGGGAGGGGGAACTCCCAAGCAAATTCCCCTTTTACTTCTTTACTTCAAAACTTCTAATAAACAAGAATTGCCTTGGACCAAGCTCCAAACAGCTTGCTGTCGCAAGGTAGCTAAGCTTCGTGTTTTAACAATGTACAACAGTTGGGCTGAACCTTTAGTTCGGTGCCAGAACACTTCAATGAAACTTAGCCAAAACCCAGAACCAAATCCGTCCGTAGCTTGGATCGCACCTTTATCTTGAACCCAAAATCCAAACCAAACGAAATTTGTGCAACCATGTGGCTTGCACGCCAAAAACCCCAGAAATCAACTTTTGAACTACTTCAGTGCCCAAGCGAGCCTCACTTGGCTTCGTCCCCTTCTACGATTTCCCTTTACTTATTCTCCTTTCCTACGATTCGTCTTTCCTCTTGGATCGACTTGCTTGGCTAAGTTGATGCTCCTTCCACCCACTCATCGTCGTTCTTTTATATGCAACCACCCCTTTGTCAAGTGGCATGTCTCTCCACCGAGCTGACCTCACAAAGTTTTTAAGCCGATCTCACCTTCATTCCATTGTGCGCATGCTATGCTGGGCGGAACGTCTGTCATCCTCGTCTTCATGTCGGCTGTTCCATCACACACCCATTCTGTGCTTTGTACAATATGCCAATGCCCATGCCTTCATTCTGTTTGGGCGGTTTGCCTTTGTGCGAATGCCCTTGCCAACCAACCTCCCCCATCATGCACACTACGTTGTTCTGCATGAACCCTCATTCCACCAAACCTGTCGTCGCATTTATCTACCGTGGGCACTCTTGGTTGCGCGATGTTCGCGGTCGTTTTACTGCAGCGTCCTTGCACAATTGTAAGTCACCCAACTTGTCATACCTCCCCACTTTTGTCACTTGGGCATGTTTTGGGTGTGCTCAAGCCCAGGGGCCTTACACTTGGTCTTTGTTGCTCTCTCAAGTCTTCTCATGTGTGTTTTAACTTCCCCCATCTTGTCTTATTTATAATTTAAGAGAGAACTAATCTCCTCAATCCTAGCAACTAATTTCATATCTTAGCAACTAATCTTCTTAAACCTAGCAGTCACCTTATGTCAACAATGAGTTGTATGGCTAAGATTAGAACAAATTTAATACACTAATATTCTGGAATCTCTAGAATATTTCATTTATATTTATAGGACTAGAAGAATATAGAAAATTTGACTTATACCATTATTTATTTAAGTGAAAGTACAAGATGGTATTATTTTCACACCTAATCTGAACATGCTTCTTGATGCTTCAGTCTACAGTTGGTATTATTTTCACACCTACTCTGTCCAAGAAGTTCCTGCAGGAGCTATATTCCTCAACAAAGAAAGAAAGAGGTGATCCTCCTAGTGGCCTACAGTCAGGGAGTTCCATATAGATACAGCAATATATGTCTGGAAATGTACCTTATGAAGAGAGCTAGGCATCTCTAGTTAGGATATTGAAAGAATGTGGAGAGGGAACAACTTGAATAAAAAAAATGAGATAGGAAATATAAAAATGAGATGCTTGTCTGTCTCCATCTCCTGTAAGTGGGAAAGCTAGCAAGTCTTATCAGAGCATGGGACATGGAGCTCAATGTCAACCAGAAGTCGCTGGGAGTCTACATAGAACTAATCAATGGGAATCCATAGGCCATGCATCTAGTGTTTGTGTATATATGGAGGTTTGATAATGAGGCTGTCTCTCAGTTGCAGAGAGTGCTTGGAGTGAAAAGCCATCTTGGGACTAAGACACTCACAGGGTGCAATCGAAATGACTTGGGTTTACTGTTTGTATATATCTTCACTAATCACCAAGTTCATATCTTGTTTAGATGGTAGGAGGTGACCTGTAGAATCTAGTTAGTACTGGTAAAGGGGGAGTCGATTAAGAGAAATGGCCATTGACCATGGGGGCCTATGAAGGCAGTGGTCTCTGAAGAACAAAGAGCTAGGTAGGGGTTCTGGTCCATACTGGGTGTTGTCTACTAAAATCCAGACTCTGAAGAAAAGAGACATGTCTAAAAATGGTTTCGGGATGCAAAGGATGGGCCCAAAACTTGGTCTGGATGATCAATTGAGAAGTAGTAACATGCTGAACTATTGATGAATGTTTGTTAGAATAGTGTATTGCTGTATGGTTTACCATTTTCTATTTCATGGTACAAATCATTGATTTGATCTTTATTTAAACTGTAGAGAATGTTTTCTCTAGGTTTTTTTAGGGTGTGAAATGTGAAAGCCTCAGTCCCACTTCCATTTGGGAATGAGGGAAGTTATATTAGAATAAGTTTGATCTTTAACAAAGATCACTTGTTGGGCATTATCTATTTTCAAATGAAACTGTACGAAAGGAGCCTCTGCTTCCTTTTTGCTTGGTATGTGTGCTTCCTGTGTATGTATTGGTATTTTTCCTATGTTGCACAAAATTTCTAGGAGCCTGGCGTTTCGGGCCGTACCCGTACCTGAAACTCCGAAACTCGGCTGAAACTCAACCGAAAGTTGACCATCTTGTAATCATCTATGGGAGTTAATATAGACTTGGTTTTCCTTCTAAATGTCATCTATGGGTCTTATTCCCTTTTTCCTTGCAAGATAACGTGTTATTCACCTATATATATATATATATATATGATATTTCAGTCAACGTTTTTTCTGACGTTTCTATTTTTGGGAGGTGACGTTTCTGAATGTATCCATTCTGGAAACTCCGAAACGTTTCGGTGCTTCGTGCAACTTAGTATTTTACTGATTGGCCAAGAGATCTTTTTCCAGGGGAAATGAACCCACTTCATTTTCACCACTTTATGTGCTCAAATGACACAGTTTTGGGTGGGATTCTTCTTCTCTGGATCAATCATTAGAGTCATTATTTTAGATTATTTGACTCCTAACCCTGAAAGAACAACCATGGTCCATAAAATTTAAAAAATGTTTGACTGCATAATTATTAGAGTTCCACATAGGGTTCATTAGAGCAGAAGTAGCACCTAGCCTTACTGTGTGGTCAACTGAATGGCAGTGGTTTGCTCTCATATACACTTCATTCTATCTTTGCTGTCTATTTCTGCAGACAAAAGTACTAAAGAAGGTTGAGCTTCTTCAAGGAATCAGTTGGCATAGGCATAAGCATATTCTAGCATTTATATCGGGATCAAATCAAGTTACTGTACATGATTTTCAAGATCCAGGTAAACACATAAATCTGTCAGAATTTTCGTTTTTTTCAGTTGAGCTGATCATGTGAAATTTTTATTCATTTGTTTTCCTTGTACCATCTTCAGAAGAAAATCTGCATGTTTTTGACATCTAGCATATTGTCATGCTTTGGAGTCTCGTTCATTATTTTCTAATTGCAAATATTTGAGCCTTGTTTTGTATTTTTTGACCAGAGTGGCGTGAGTCGTCTTTATTAGTTAGTGAATCTCAAAGGGGCATTGAGGCTCTTGAATGGCGCCCAAATGGTGGCACAACACTGTCTGTTGCTTGCAGGTATGGACTAGACCAACTTAAACTAGTGAAGTGATAATGGCTGCATTCTTGTTTACTTGTGACTTAAAACCCTATCATTGATGGCGAGTACAGCTTTATGTTTCTTTAAGTTGAAAGTTTTCCAATTTCATGATATCTTATAAATCTCAGAATATGTTCTGATAGGGGTGGGATCTGCATTTGGTCTGCATCATACCCAGGAAGTGTAGCACCTGTGAGGTCAGGGGTTGCTTCTTTCCTGGGCACTTCTACTCGGGGAAGTAGTGTGCGATGGACATTAGTTGACTTTCTCCAAATTCCTGGTGGCAAAGCAGTGACGGCACTATCTTGGAGTCCTACGGGGAGATATCCTTTAAACCATCGTTATTTCATGAATATCAGTTCAGTTAAATAACGTAGCCATTATAGCTTCTTGTGGTTCATCTGCTACTCGCAAAGAGTTTTCCCATTTGACCTTCTAGTGTTTCATTTTGTTGTATGTTGATGAGGTTTTGAAATCTACTTTAGATAATTTTTTAAAATCGTTTCTATAATTGTGATGGAATTTAGTGTCATATTGTTGGCTTGTTTCTTGATTTAGAAATGGTAAAAACGGTGGAAGTATTGTTTTGTTCTTAATGAGAATCACATTGTTGGCCTCAGCATCACGTGAAGATTCATCATTTACAATCTGGGATGTTGCTCAAGGTAAGCCACCGGATAATTTCTTATGTACTGTGTTTTTCCTTTCATTACAAAAATATCTTAGTGGTGATTATGTATTGGTTTCCTTGGACACCATTTGTTGAATTTCTCTTCAGGAAACATAAGCATAAAATTTATCTCTTCATATTTTGAGCATGCCTGTTGGTAAAACATGACTGTTACCAAGATAAAGATAAGGTAACAATTTTTTTTTTGGTTAATTAATTTTTTTGTGTGTGTAGCTAGTATCACAACCTGCAAGCCAATGCTAGCAGGAACTTGTGACTTGGCAAGGGCGGAGACATCTGCAGGCACTCCCATCAATGATCATTTGGGGTACCCATGCCAGGGGAACGCCTACTCCTCAAGCCTCATCACAATGGGCCAGTAATAATTAATCAACTTGTTCACAAATGACCAAAATAGTAGGTCAATGTGAATAGAAAATACAAGAAGTTGCATTTGAACATGATCTGTACCAATTAAATATATATATTTTGGGCTGTATCACGCTTTTAGACAGGAACATGACAGAAACTCTGCCTTGGTTCATGAATCACAACATTCGATGCACTTCATTGTCACATTTTCCAAATGAGCTAGATGACTGTTGTCCTATGTTTCTCTTAATTAAATAAATCGGTTCTGAACTTATTTAATCACCGAAATGAATATTTTTGAACATGCAACAATCACAGATGTCTGGAAAAATGAACAGTGGAAGCAATAAATGAATAGCAGACATGTACAACAATTTTCCCCTTCAAATGAGCTTATCATTCCAATGATCAATTCTTACAAAGTAGCTACAGTGTGCTGTAACTTAGCAGATGTACGGTAAACAAAAATAATATAGAACACAGCAGTATAACCTGCTGAAATAGAAGTATGGCTTTACTGAAGAAAGAAGGCAGCAACTATTGCTGTTAAACTGTACAATTTTGGTGCTTTACGGGTTCTTTCTTACTGGATCTGTGCTTTCTCCTCTTAGATGTAGTCTCCTTCTGTTGGTCTCTACTTCTCTAAAGTGTTCTCATGTGTGTTTCAACTTCTCTCATTTTGTCCTATTCATGCTTTGAGAGAGATAGCTGATCTCCTCAATCCTAGCAACTAATTTCCTATCTCTTTGCAACTAATCTCCTTAATCCTGGCAAACACCTTATCTCAACAATGAGATGTAGGGCTAAGATTAGAACAAATCTAAGTCACTAATATTTTTGAATCTCTAGAATGTTTCATTTAGATTTCTAAGACTAATAGAATATGGAATATTTGACTTTCACTTGCATTTATTAAAGTGAAATTTTAAGATGATATTATTCCAAACTCTTACTAAGTGGTCACTGTTGCACACTTGTCAAAGTTCCAAGGAAGCAGATTTGCCAAAAAATTTCAAAAGATCGGATTATTAATGAGCTGTTTATTGGGTCATTGTAAACCCATTCTGTCAATTTATAATGTAAATGATGTTAGTAAGACTGTGTGTGTATGTAACAACCTAGGTAAGCCTATTATTTTGGCCCAATGTTTTAAAACTCCGACTCCGACTCCAACTCCGACTCGACCGAGGGTCGACTCCGACTCCGACTCCGACTCGGTATCGACTCGGCCGGCTCGATTTCAATGACTCGGTCGTTGTAAAAAATACATTAAATATTTATTTTTTATAAAAACACATAATTTTAAAGATTTTCATTCATGTTTCCAAAACACACAGCGCATTAGAATATAGATAGAAGACAAACATATGATCAAAGTAGGCTCATGAATATATCCATTATATCAAAATGGCACCCAGTGCACTGTCCACTACATACACGATGATGATATAGAGATCAAAACAAAAACACATAACCAAGGAGGCTAGAAATGGCCTCTACAACAAAAGTCTGTGACTAGTACTACTGGCTACTGCTAGGGTTGCCAACATCATCTGGCTCAGTGTTACTTGGGAGCTGGAGCGAAAGCAGGGAGCGAGAGCGAAAACGAGAGTGGGAATGACATTTTCAGAAGCTCCCGGTTTGGGAGCGAATTCCGGAGGAGTTCGACAACCAATGTCACTAACATCAAGGTACATAGAGGGATTGGTGCTCTTGATTAAATACGAGTTCCATACCCTAATACATGACAAAATTCAATGGAAACATTGCAATCCCCCAATCCTAAAATCCTGAAAAACTGATTATTCTGCTGGATTTTGAATGAAATCTAAAATTTTACTTTCTCCATATGAAATCCAATGAGGCCGGAACCACTCTCAAACATCTTGAGTCATTTCATGGTAAGTGACATTCTCCTTAATCTTCATTTTCATACTTTTACTTTAAGAATTTAACATTACCATGAATAATATATTAATACTAGGGATCAGATTCAGATAGGGAAGCCCAGGGAGTCCCCAAAAATAAAAAAAAGCCTTTTTTTTTTTGGGTTCACTAGCCGCTGTACGTAACCCGACTGGGTTGATAAGGACTCGGCCAAGCCGGCCGGGTTAATACCGAGCCGACCGAGTTGTGTAACAACTCGGCCGGCTCGGTATTAACCCGGCCGACCGAACTGGTTCAATGGCTGGGTCACAAAATCCAAGGCTGGCTCGGACCAACTTGGCCGAGTCGGTTCCATGCCAACCGTTTTTTAAAACATTGTTTCGGCCAGAGTTTCATCGTAGGAGGTTTTTCATCTCACTGATTCATTTGTGTTTCTAAACACGAACGGTCGCAGAGTTTTTCCCTCCAACCTCACCCCAAAGCTAGAGTGAAATTCTTCGTCAAAGTCTTAGGTGAGTCCTAGAGTTCTAGTCGAGTCTTATGTAAAAATGATTTGAGAATAATTTAAGCTAACTGGCTAAATTATTTTATTTCAAATCACTTGGTCTATTAGATCATATTGTGTTGCAGAATTGGGTATGTAATTTGAGGGTCTATACCAATCGAGTGTTCCTCTTTGGAGGGTTGAATTATAAAAATCTTATGTAAAAAATATTTTAGTGTATGGTCCCCTCATACTTAGACACCATGGCTAAAATATTAGAGGTTGGAAAAACTATTAATCCCCTCAAGCTAAGTTGCATGAAACGGTGAAATGGGTACGAGTTTTCGAAACGGGCACAGGTACGAAATGTGACCCCCCCCAAATTTTGGAAACAGGGAAACACAATATATATATATATATATATATATATATATATATATATATATATATTAGGACATTTAAGAAAATAATGTGCAATCATAAAGCATATATGATACATTCTAATTTATTACATTATGATTAAATTGTCAATTGTCAATGCATAAACTATAAGTCTCTAAATTTACATCACATTTACTCATGAATTATCACATAATGAAAATATCAATATCCAAAATCAGCCACGAGAAATTTCTAATTTCTTGTCTCGTGCTTGATTGGGAGCCTCCTCCTACACAGTCGAACAACCTTAGTGCTCTTGATTAAATACAAGTTCCATACCCTAGTACCCTACTGCTCTTGATTATTGGGAGTCTTCCCTACATAGAGGGGTTGGTTCTCTTGATTAAATACAAGTACCATACCCTAGTACATGACAAAATCCAATGGAAACATTGCAATCCCCCCAATCCTGAAATCCTGAAAAACAAATAAGTCTGTTGGATTTTGAGTGAGATCTAAAATTCTACTTTCTCCATATGAAATCCAATGAGGGCGAAACCACTTTCAAACATCCTGAGTCATTTCATGGCAATGTTAAAAATTTAAGTAAAATGATGAAAATGAAAAATAAAGGAGAATGTCACTTTTACTTTAAGAATTTAACATTACCATGAACTGCATATCAACACTAGGGGCATAGGCTTGAACATTAGGCTTTTCCACTCAAAAAAATCCTCTTTTTTATAACTTGAGAGGCATCTAGAAGCATCCATAAGATATTTTAGTCACCCAATAAAAATTTAGAAGCGAAAAAATAAAAAAAATACAAGAAAAAGTCAAGTTAGAAGAGGAAACTCCGCCGTACGGCCTGGAAACTCGTTGTCAGCCGTACTGGCCACGTTTTCTCCTCTAGAAACGGGCCCATATGGCCTGGAAACTCGTTTTCGGCCGTATTGGCCACGTTTCCTACTCGAGAAACGGGCTAGTACGGCCGGAAACGAGTTTCTAGGCCGTACGGTACGAGTTTCCTCGTTTCTGTTTCGTTTCTGGCCAGAAACGGACCCTTCTCCAACGTTTCTTGCGACTTAGCCCTCAAGTATCAATTAATTAAATTTTCTAGCGAAAATAAATAAAAATCCTAAGTTAGAAATTTAATTAATTAGAGTCAAAATCAAATGTTTAGAGAAATTAAATTTTCCAATTGGAAAAATTCGTGGGTCTCAAAGGAATTAATTTTTGGAGGTCCCCCACCAAAGGAATATTGGAAATTCCAAGAAAAGTTGGACCCTTGGACTTTGGTGTTTAAGTCAAAGTCAAATTTTTGAGGAAATTAGCTCAAAATTAATAAAAAATGCGTTTAATGAGAAATTTGAAAATTCCTAAAAATAATTATTTCAACGATAGAGATTAAAAGTTGATCAAAGATTTATCGACAACCAAGATTATTTTGACAAAGATCAAGCCAACTAGCCGTTATTTTTGCATTTGGAGGGTTTATCTATAAATTAGAGTCATTTGAGTCTCAAACCATCAGATGTTTGGCTAAGGAAATTTCACAGAAAAACTGATGTATCGCCACTATCCCACTATGAACATTATTTGAATCATAATAAAGACTTTGGGGTGTAGTTCATTGTGTTTATCGTCTACTGAATTGTGGGTTGTGCTGATACGGGCATTCCTATATTGTGCTTAAATATTTTTAAAGTTTGTTTTTTATTAGATGGGGATAAGATCATTCTATTGGTAGATTTTGGGTTTATCTTAGGTGCCCTGATTTGCCATATGTCTAACAAGCTTTCTTGAAGAAAATATATAGTGTTTGCAGGTTCCCCAGTCTTTGGGCTCCCAGTTCACAAACAGTGGACGTAGGCTGACCTTGTTTGGACTCCGAATATTTATATGGTGTATTTAATTTCGCTAAGGCTGTAGCTTGCATTAATTCTTAGAAATACACATAGCCATTTATACAATTTTTTTTTTTTTTTTTGTTTATAATTTTTCTCAAAATATCTTTCAAAAGCCCTGTATATTTGTACATTTGTAAATAATTTTGTATAACAATTTTGCAAATTATTTTTTCTAATTGGGGTTTTGGGGATTTTTGTATATATTGGGGTTTTGGGCATTTGTGAATTTATTTTTGCAGGTGAGATCAAGAGGAAAAAGCTGAAATAGAGCTAGATCTAGGTTCTTGAGGGTAAGATCTAGTTTCTAAATTTTTTTGTAGGCTAGCAATTGAAGAATTTGCAGTAAAATTCATATATGAAGCCAAAATTTTTTTCAAAACTGGGGTTTCAGGTTTTGGGCCTCTCAAACCCGGATCTAACCTCTCATAGATCAACATTTCCCTCCTAGCCCCTTGCATCACCCTTTGGAGGCCCTGCCTCACCCTTTGGAGGCCATGCATCATTGTTTTTTGGCCCTTGGAGGCTGATTGTGAGCCCTAGGGGCCTTGGCCTCCCCTTCTCGACCCTCCATTAGCCGTGCCGTGGCCTTTTCCTCCTCCGTCCTGCCCTTATGCCCCCCGCTCAGCCCTTCGTCCTCCCTTCGTCTTGCCTCCACTGCCTCCTCTTCTCCTTCGGCTCCCACCTTGTGGCCTAGCGGCATAGCTGAAGGCCTAATTTAGGGGTCGACCTCCCTTTCTAGGGCCGCCACAAGCCCTAGGCTGCAGCCCTGTAGGGCCTTTCGGCCCCTTCCTTGAGCTAGATGACAACCTTCTAGGCTTGCCGTAGGCCTATTCAAGCCTTTTCTCCCTCTGCCGTGGGTTTCCTAGGCCTCTTGAGGCCTTTCTTCCCTCTCCTCTAGTCTCTCCTAGCCTTAAATTGACCTCTGCTTATATGTGACTTTTTTTTTGGACTGAAGCTTGGTGTGTTTTGCAAAAAATTTGGCCCTAAGTTGGTGTTTTCAGGTGGCAAAATCATTGGAGAAATCTTGGCAAATTTGGGCAAGTGATCTACAAGGCCTTGGGCTTGGGGCTTGCTCTCTAAACCCTCTTGTTATCTTTTTTTTTGCTACAACTGTAATAAATTCTTTGTAACAGTGATATAATTGCCCTAAAAACACATCTAAGTGGTCTAAACACCTCAAAAATTGCATAATAAAATTTTCCTTATTTTTTGGTCACTTGGAAGTTGGGCCTTGAATAGCTAACCTAAATCAACTTTTTAGCTTGCTGGAATATCTCTGCATAACTGTGAAATCACATCTGATATTTTCTGAATATCACATTTTAAATGTTTTAAGAATCTAGTTTTTCAATTTGGCAAACTTACTCTATCATTTGCAATTTTTGGGCACATGTTAATGCATCAATAACTCACTGTTTGTTACTTTTCTTACTGCTGTAATAAATATTTTAAATCTGATATAACTGTGGTAATCTCATCATAAGAAGGCTGAATACATCTAAATTATTGAGTTGGCAAAGTTGTTTTGATAGTTGGGTTCTCTTTCTCACATTGGGCAAGCATATGCACCTAAAGTAAATTTACTCTGCTGTCATAAATTACTTACTGCTGTCATATCATTCATTTATTGCTCATGAAGAAAACATTGGGATATAAATTACATACGGGCTTTCATGGTTTTACTTTCTCTTGTTCCTTTTTGCTAGCATTGATATTTTGGAAGTATCTAACACTTGTGGTTTCATTGTGAGTTTTTCAAAGATCTCATAATCTCATATTTAATAAATTCACTCACTGAAGCACTTAATCCATAATTGTATCTCTTAAGTGAATTTGTGGAATAACCATTCTATTGTTGGGTGATCATTGAAGAAAATTGGTTAAGAGCATTTGTGATCTTATTGGCATAACTTGTTCTAATTATATCATTGAACAAATTCTGATCTTGTGGCACCTAAGTATTATTTACTTGAAGACTTTCTATTCTAAGTGAGCATCTCATAATCATTGCATAAGAATTCTAGGCTTAACTTGCACTAATAAATTACCTACAAGCATAAACTTGGTTAATAGACTCCTAGGACAACCCTTTCTCATCTAACTTGAGGGATTCAACCTTTAGTGGTTAACACAATGACCTTGCAGTTGTCAGAGCCATAGCATCTGCAGCGCCAGAAGCACTGGGTGCTTGGAACACAGTGGAAGGTATCGTTAATCAAGCCTTTGCTTGCTTCCCATTGACTTCCATCCCACAACCTACTCTAAAGACTGATCTCAAACAGTTAAGAGGGAGGTTCCACTTAGACGAGGTATATAATTTAAAATTAACCTAGATTCTTGCATCACAATTAGATTTTAGGACTTGCATCTCATATAGGTTAGTTGATCATTTAAACAACAATTGTCCATTCGGTTACTTGGGCTTGATTTGTAATAAGCAAGAATTTTGACTCCATAAGGCATTGGTCTCATTTCTAAATCTAATTGAATCTTTAAGTCTTGCTAAATTAAACTGAGTAGCTAGGCCACTCAACTGTGTCTCCTAGATAGGTTGGTTCCCAACTTGTCTTCCATCATCTCATTTCCATAGGGTCTACCCACCATAGCTTGTTGTTGGGAGACAACTAGAATAGAGTGGGCGGGGATCAGAGTGATATCCCCCGCCCTTAGTCGTTGTTACAGTGCTCGTACAATTTGAGTGACAACATTTTTTGGTGTCGTTGCTGGGGACCTTTTTATTGGACCTTGGTGTTGAGGACACTCTCATCAATGTTCATAATCTTCTAATCTCTTTTGCCATTCATTAGTCTGTAAAGCGAAACAACATTTTTTGGCGCCGTCGTTTCATCATTCTTCATCTTTTCATCACCTTATCTTTCTTCCTTTCACGAATCCTTTCATCTTGTTCATCTGCACCATTAGCACTTGGACATTTAGGTTGGTTTCCTGTTTGGGTGGCGACTCCACTTATTCAACCATTCACAAGTGCTTACTCTAGAAGGAATCTTGGTAGCTTGGTTAACCCCGCTCTTGATCTTGGAAAGGTTCTAAGAGTCTGGGTAAACAAATTACATTCTAAAGAGCAATTAAATTTTCTTGGACAAGAAGCTCTCCTTGATCTCCGTTTTCTTTTCATTAATCCTGTAAATCAAGACATCATGGGTGATTTTTACAGATCTTGCAACTTCACCAACGTCCAAGGATATCCGCATGATTTGCGAAATGAGTCCACTATGAGCAAACTGCTAATCTTTGAAGGAAATAATGCCATCAACGCTGAGGCTCATATAAAAAAGTTCAACTCCTTTATCTAGAAATATGCTCATTCCATTGCCTACAACCATGAAGATGTCAAGATGAAGTTGTTTGTTTTATCATTGGAAGATAATGCTCTTAACTGGTTTCATGATAAAACAAACAATGCCTTTGACTCCTTAAGAACCCTCACTGATGTGTTTAAAGATAAATATGGGGATAAGAGGGAAGGAAAGTACTTGGTTAAAGAATTGAATACTATAAAGAAAAGAGAGAGTGAAACGGTGGAAGAATTTAACCAAAGATTTAACGACCTTTTAAAAGATATGACTCTAGATTATAGGCCTCATGACAAGATAGTTTTGGAACAATATCTCGAAGCTTTTAACAGTGACACTCAATATGAAATTAGACGTGCCAAGCCTGTTACCTTAGCCGCTGCCCAAAGTACAATTGAAGAATTGGAAAAGGATAGAAAAGCTTTAGGTAAGTTAGAGGTCTTAGTGTTTGATAGAGGTCTTGTTAAATCTAAAGGAAAGGAAATGAAAGAAGAAGAGCCAGATTCAGTTAAAGAATTAATGCGAGTAATCATGGAAATGAAGATAGAACATGCTAGACAAATGAGTGATATACAGGCTAAAATGATTCAAATACAAAAGATGCAGCCTAAAAGTAACAATCTTTGGCCAAAAGAAAATCCTCATACTGAGAAAAGGCCTCCCAAACCGCTTGAGTCTGCTAATATGGTTGACGAACCTATCCCTTTCTGCAGACCTGGTGAAAGCTTCCATGAGGAAAGTACATGTGCCTTAGCTAGAAGAATTTTAGAGGAAGGAGCAAATCGACAAGTAAATAATACAAGACAAGATGCTCCTAAAGAAAGTCTGTGTGCTAATATGATTTCTTCATCATTTTCCATAAAAAATTTGAGTGAAGATAAGGATCCCATCACTCAAGCATATGGTAAAAAACCATCTCAAGAGCAAATTTTAGAAATTGCTAAAAGTAAGTGATACACCTATCAGAGGAAAAGTAAAGATTTTAATCAAAATAAACAACTTGCTTCTGAAAGGTACAAATCGGGATTAAAGGTAGATTAGGTTGCTTGGATTAATAGCATTAAGATGTTCGTCCCAGTGCTTGAACTTTTAAAAATTCCATCTCAGAAGGCATCTTTCTTCAAGGATTTGGGCATGGTTTAGCAAGGTCAAGGTGGTGGAGAAGTGGCACAACGAGCTAGTTGGTGGTTGAAAGGGGCCGTTGGCTGCCTACTGAGGACCATCATGGAGAGTTTTTTTCTCCTAGGGATATCAACTACAAAGTAGTGGGTAACATTGAGCTCCAACTGGGACATGATCTCTTAGAAAAGTGGGCAAAGCTACTCGAACGGGAGGTCATTAGAACACCAACAATCTCTTGGTTACAGTAGACCTGTTCCCTGCACATATCAAAGATTGAACCCTTAGAGCAACATGTTTGTATGGTGTCTTATGATTATCCATGCTTAATGTGAGGCCGTAAAATCAACAAGAAAGTAAATATATGCAAATTTAATCTATATGTATCTAATCTATCATGAGGAATATCATATGATGTTAGTTCTAATGAGGAAATCAGCATGCAATGCATCGTACCCTAACATGCACATGACAAAGTTAATGTTAAGTGTAATCATAGAGCTAGTGCAACCAACATATCATCCAATTAATGTAAATATGCCTGCCTATCTGATCACTCATGCAACAAATGCCAAAGTGATTGCAAAACCAATCACATGGAGAATGATGTGGGTGGGGGGTGGGAAAACATAGTTTCCATGTGAGGTCAGAGGAATCCCTAAGAGAAGGAACACGAGTCAATCTAGAAATGCGGAGCCTTCCCTCTATGTACACAATGGTGGAATGAATGATTATCCTTAAGAACTTCTTATCATAATCATAACTCATAGTATTGTGCTTTGTAGTTGCCCCAAGGTTGTGATGAGAGGGGAACGAAGGGTGAGGGAAAGGAGTGCAACAAATAGGTTGCTCAAGGTGATGGTCACATTGGAGAGGGGAGGTAATGGAGTGATCAAAACCCGGAGGATGTGTTCAAGGAGGTATTGTATAATCAATGAGGGGTTCTTCCTTGACACTATACTTGGAAGAGAGAAAGGGCTCACAGTCACTTGGGATCATATGACAAGGGGTAAGGGAATCACTTGATGAAGACTCAAGATGATGAACAATAGAAAATGACAAAGGGGAAGGTGAAGTCTCAATGGGATCCTTTTCTGGAAAATCCAACTCTAGAGGCTCAAGTGATATGAATATACTCCCAGAATCATAAGGAAGGTAGGTATGAGCAAGGGGCTTATCAATACTATCATTGTTGATATAAAAGATAGGGTCTTCCCAAAAAGCAGAATCAATAATCTCCAATTGCTCCCTTTCATGCAAGGGAAAATTATAATTCTCCTTCCCAAGGGTATCGATGGATATGTCATCATAAACAATGCTCGGGAGAAAGGGAGGACCACTCTCAACCTCATCCTCCTTGTCAGTTTCATAAATGGGAGCACAGTCAAATTGATGACCAACAATTTCCCATTTCTCCTTTTCAATATGGAAATAATTTCCAATGTCATCTTCCAAGGGGCTAATGGGATCACCTTTCAGAAGGTTCCCAAAAGGAGATCATTAGGAGTACTATCCTTGAGAAGGGTAACGTTAGTCTCAACTCCACTTTTCATAGACTCATTCTTTCCTACACACATGTTGTTAGAATAATCTTTTTCATTGTGCGAACCCAACGATGACTCGTCTTCTTGCTCGTTGCTTAGATTCTCAATGTCTTGATGGCCTCGATGAAGGCTTCCTCTTGGATGCATAATGCAGGGTATACTTGAAAATGTCTAAGAAAGCCATCAACGAACTCCTCAATAGATGAGATGCTCTCAGGTTCATGATCATGCAACCATGAGTTATGACCACCGAGAGATCCCATGAACAACAACATAAGGACATCCTCGTGAACCACTTTCTATTTTGAAGCATGTGCATTAAATCTTTCTAAATGGTTAGTTGCGGAGAGTGGATCACCACCAAACACGGGCACCCCACGTACCATCCATCCTGTGACATGATTAGGGTGGCCAGGGACGCTAGCAATTTCCAAAGTGGGAAAATCATCAAAGAAAGACAACCTGTTTGAGATATACATGTAAATATGTAGGAGTCACCAAGGTGAATTTAAAGATGCCTAAAAAATGCTTGATTCACCCTACAAGCATCGACTATAAAGTTCAATTAAGAACTAGGGCTTCGTTCTTCCAATGGAGTCGCCAATAATGATATGTCAATATGTCGTATGGGGAACTAAACATACGTCTCGTTTCCTTGACAATGACGCCATAAATGTTACCGCTCAAACTAGCAGGGGTCCTAGGAGGGGGTCCTATAGGGAAACTACTAGGTCAAGGGCAACAATGGAGTAATAGCCCACTGTCACCTCAACTAAGGCTCCCTGCTCTTTACGAACTTTCACCGATGGGAGGAGACCTGATATAATGAGGATCACGAAGATGAATGGGTCAATGATAGGTTGAAAGGTGATCCTAGAAGCCTATTCACAAGAGAGGCTCAAATATATGGCTAGCTTGCTTGGAAAGCAAGATGAAAGGCTCTCTAGGAAGGGCTTGGGAGAATCCCAAGGGCTAGGGTTTGAGTATATGACTTATCAAGGAGATTCCTAGACTCTAAGATCCTTGTGGAAACTTGGATACGAAGTAGTCTTTGTGGAATTATCTTCAAAAGGTTGTGGGACCACACAGGACCAAGTGGACCCGGAATTAGGTCAAAGGGATGGAATTTATCAACCAAAGGTGTGATTGACCTAATTGAGGGGGGGAAGGGATTAAAGGAGATTTTTTCTTTGAATTTGATGCAATAATCCCAATAAGGTCATTAGCCAAGGGAAACCTAGGGCAAGAAATGATCCTTGAGCTGGGGCTTGCAATATGTCAAGATCCCACTATTGGATTCACTTCAAATTTGGAGGGCCTCTAGAGCAAATGGCTGCGCAATTATGGACCAAAAATTGAAGTATTTGGATGTCTATATTGTGAGATAAGTGATGCCCTAGGTGACCTATGTAGGGTAGGCCTAGAAAGAAAGAGAGAAGGTGCAAAAAATATGCTCTAAGGTGATCACCTATGGAGGACCAATGCCTAATCCTTTGGTTGGGATGGAGTCATGGAAGATCAAGAGTTTGGATTTATTTCCACTTGTCAAGGAGGCCTAAAAAGCAACTTCGTTGGGCATTAGGGCTTAATGGAAGGAGCTTCGAGGTCTTTCTACTTTGTTCAACAATATTTAGTGACTTATCAAGAAAAAATGTCTCTAGGAACATTCATTCATTCAAACATGGCCCATACATGATATATCACTATTAGAGATTCAATTTCCACAATTTCGTTTTAAGAAAAAGCAACAAATTAACCCTAAGATAGCGAAAATCCCAATATCATGAATGCAACAACATAAAGAATCAAAATAACATTAACATGGTACTTACATGTAAGAAGAATATATCCAATCACCAAGATCTGCCAATCATAGAAGCTCCAAGACAAAGAAGATTAACCAAACATTGAAATTCATCCATTCATCCCAAAAATCTCATCCTCAAAAGATAGCGAAAATTTCTCAAGTATATATGATCCAATCCAAGTGATGATGCTAAAATGAATTCACATCACTTGTATTTGTACACTTCTAATGAGTTCGATTTAGCTAATTAGGCCTACATTAGCCCCTAAAATAATGTGTAAAATAACTAACTTTTGGTGACAAGCCCACCACACTAGCTCGTAAACAAAAAGAATAAGCCTCTCAAGAGGTCGAATGATCAAAAATACATGTTGTTGGGCCCTCTAAGAGGCTTGATGAAGTCCATAGGTGACATAATGAGAAATAAGACTCCCAAAAGTAGTGAATAAGGGGTTGGCCCCTTGTTCTCCAGATAATAAACTTGTCGTGCTCCCAATGGGTGTGGTGGGGGGGGGGGCACACAAGTGTCCTCATGGGTCTCCAAATAGATCGAAGATGCCTGTAGACCATTTGCAAGGGATCATCATACAGGTCCTGGGTCATTTGCCAAGTGCATGATACCATTGTGGGGCCGGTTGGGCATTGTGAACCAGGTGCATCTTTCTTGTCCAATAGATGAAATTCGAGCAATCTCTGAATATCTTTGGGGATCCATGGAATGCTGTCTTCTCATAGTCCTCTCCCTCTTCTTGAGAGAATCCTTGATTTTTATTTTTCTATGTTGTCATCTATCACATACTTGTAGATCTACTTGAAAGTCACCACTGACTTCTCTTCAACACAATTTCCTTCATCATGGCATCCTTCAAACTTGTTGGCCTAGCTGCTCTCCTCTGAGATAGGAGCTCTTCCAGTCACTAGTACAATTTCTTGCTTGTGAAAACAAATCAATGATCCTTGGGGAATCCCCTTGCCACAAACTTTGCTTTGTTCTTCCCATGCTTTCAACCGCTGCCAGAGCCTTGACAACCTTTACGATGTACCTGCAAGCCTAATTAGGAGGTCATGGAAGAAACAATTATAACCCAGCATAAGAAACAAAGACAAGAGGCTAACTTAATAATAAAGCAATAATCAAGGAAGAGAGAGATATAGAGTACTTATCTTTTGTTCGGAGGATTGAAGGGATTGGACAACTCCCACTTGTTCCTTGCCTTCTTGCAAAAATCATTGAAACTCATTCACAAACTCATCATTGTCATCCTCATCATCAACAACTAATGCATGCAGCTTTCTTTTCCTTTCTTGCATGAGCTAGGGTTTCTTCTTTTAGTGGAAACATTGATCTAGGTCTAGCTCTATGGTTTTATCCACAAACCCTAGGGATTTCTTATCCAAGACTTATAATCCTCTAGGGTTTACAAACCCTAAAACTTCCAAAAATTTCATCAACACTTTTTGTAAGTCCAACAGACTTTGTCATATCCTGCTGTGAATCTCATCATTGGAATTTATTGCTTGTAGGTGAAGAAACCTTTCTCCTCAGTTCCCTCTAGCTCTGGACTATCTTTCTTGAATCAAATCAAATTAAATGTTTGAAATACAATTCTGCCATTTACAATTCTGTTCTGGCACTACTTTAGCAATTTATCGCAGCCAATACGAACTTCAACATTGTATACAAGGCATCTCAATTACATATATGAGTAGCACTCTTGGTTTTGTTTCTTTCTAAACAGATTTCAACTTTGTCCTTGAAGCTGCCCAATCAGGCCTGAACGTGTGCCCTTGGCCCTGCTACTCTGCTGTCCTATTTCATCATGATATCAAGGATGTTCCATCTCGGTCAAGCTACCAATATTCATTATGGTATACTAGTCCAGGTAAATGTATTAAGATCAATGATCAATACAGCCTTTTGAAAAACTTGTATTCTGCCTCTTTAGCACATGGCATTCCAACGAACTTGCTCCATGAACGAACCTTCAACATATTGTAATGTACTGGTAGTGAAACATTAAGTGTGCTTTTTGATCCCACTCTTCATTTCATTTTTGACAGCCTTGATGTGCAAGGAATAGGTTCCGGCATTTGGGGCTCAGCATTGTAATAAAACATACTGACAGTGTGCTTGGATTGCTAGGATAAAGTAACAGTTTGCATGTTGTGGAAGCCTCATACTACAGAGTCCTTTGGTTACATCAACAGAATTGTTGAATTAATTTTAAAACTTGAGCCATACAATATTGTTAATGCATCACAAACAATGATGGCAAATAATATTCACCTTTGGAATGTCACTTTAGAAATAAACCTGTGATGAATAGGCGGAGAATTTGCTCACTGATTTGTGTAAACAATGAATCTCAATCTGAGAATTAGGAACTTGAGGTTTTCTCTCTCCCTCTGGTTCGAGCTTCCTTGATCTTCATAGGGAAATAGTCAAGCTGTCAAACCAGACCTCAAAATAATCATCAGCATCTTCTGTCCATCATTGCTGAGGCATCATGGTCCTGTATTTTCAAGGGTTTGATGCCTCTTGGTCCTTTCTAGGGTCTACAGCCTAGTTTTCTCAGCTCCTGAGGCTTTTCGGTCTTGATCAATCACACTAAGGCCCTCATGAGGTCAACCCTGAGGCCTCTCGGCCCACCTGCAGTTAGATTGAGGTCTTTTTGGCCTCCTGTTGCAAAATTTCGTCCTTCTTTGGCCTCAACCAGCAGACAACAAAATTTCAGGTAGCCTTCTTCTTGACAGTCTGAGATTTCTTGTGTGATTTTTCTCTTGAAATGGGGAGGGCTAATGCCAACAATCCCTAGTAGAATAATTTGAAACAGGCTTTCTCAAACTTGGCTTCTTCAAGGCTGCTCTTCAACTTAGGCTTTGATACCATGTTGATTCTTCAAGACTTTCTAATATGATAATTACTTCCAATGATTTCTTTATTAATTCTTCTGATGTCACATACATCATTAAGCAATTACACGTAGAAAATCTCAACAGTAAAACAATAATGACAGTATGATCATGAAGAGACAGCCAATCACAAGAGACACAAAATTTTACCCTGGGAAAACCCTGAGTAGGGAAAAACTCAGCAACCTTTTCTTAGATAAATTGCCCAATTAAACAAAAGATACAATCTGATTTTTCCAGTCAAATAAAGTCAAACTGACCACAATATCCAATGAGTAAAATCTGGTGAAACAGACCACATTTGCGGCCTCCTGCACTTCTTCTAAAATTCAGTCAACTCTGGTCAACAGGGCCGAATTTTGGCCTCCTGCAATTTCCTCAGAAATCCTAGTCAACTGTGGTCAAACTGCCCAGAAACCCTTGGTCAACGCTGCCCAGAACTTGGTCAAACAAATCAGAAAGAGGCTTGTTTAACGCAGGTCAGATTTCGGTCTTCTTGACTCTCTTTTTCCTTCGCATGTGTGAAAGAAATCAAAATGATCTTAGGTGATCCAAATTGCCCAAGAGATGAGATCAAATGGCAATATATAGTGGTTTGAGCCTTGAGGTGCCCCAAAAGGTGTGTGCTTAAGTTGGGCTGACTTGACAATTGTAGGCAATTTAAAAATTCAAAAATTTAAATTTTACCTCTTTTATTTTGGAGCTGACTTGAACACAAATTTGAATTTTTTGTTTCTTTTAAATTTGTGGGCTAATGTAATTGAAGAATACCGACCGCAGCTACCAAAATTCAACAAGAAGATATAACATAGTTACTGATTTGGGGCTATAAAAAATGTGTCATTTTGTGAGATGTAAAGTGCTTAATTTCCTGAGAATGTTAACAATACAATTTGATTATTAATAGTATGCCTTTATTTTGAAATAAACGTATTCCTGATGGCCCATGGACCTTCTGTATATCATCTCATTGACTAGGCTCAAAATATATTCAAGTTCTATGTTACTAAAAGACCAAATCCACGTGATGAAATATAACATAGTCACTGATTTGGTGCTGTCAAAAATGTGTCATTATGTGAGATGCGAAGTGCTGTATTTCCAGAAAATGTCCAAGATACAATTTGATGCCCAATAATACAGCCTTATTTGAAAAAAAAGCTTATAAGTTATTACCGATGGCTCATATGCATGTGTATTTCATCTTTTTGTTTACATTAAAATACTTATTAAGTTTTTTTTCACATTATTAGAGCTATTTTTGATTTTGATAAAGGTGATGTATTTTTTCAAAATTTGTGACTTTTTATTGTCGTTTATTAATCGATGTGTTTTTACTTCACTTTTATGCTTGTTGGACATCCTACATTAGATAATTTGCCTGCGTTAATGAGCTTTTGCATGTTAAAAGAAAATGCGTTTTAGGAGTCATCACCCTTAGTATTTAGTGTACTGATTGGACAATTAGTAATATAATTAGCTATTTCACATTAAAGGAAATGTATTCTGGATATCACCACTTTTATTTATTATCGATTGGACAACTATTCCTATATACACTGATGTGGAAGTCATGTAGGAGTCGGAACTCCTCTCCGCCGAGGACTAGGAGGAATATCATTGCTGAAGTGGTCTCCGACAGGGGATTATTTGTTCTCTGCAAAACCGTATGTGCTTGCCTTTTTTTGTTAGACAAATGAATGATATGCAGCTTTGTCAGATAAATAAATTTTCATTTTCTAGATTAAATTTTACAATTGCTACTCATTTTTGTGGATAACACTGTTTAGCTGGAAACTGTTCAATTGCTTCTTATTTTTTTAATATGATGATATCCATGTTACAGAAATGGGACGTTCTATCTATGGGAAACAAATACATGGACTTTAGAGCAATGGTCATCTTCTGGAGGCTGTGTTATTGTAAGTGATCTTTCAACATCTGCATATAATTTCTGACTATAGAGTGATGCTGAGTAGATTGGCTAGAGGGAGATTGCAACGCTGATTGTTTTTCCATTTATCTAATGAGAGGAGTTGGGAAGTAAAGAATGAGTGGAGAACCATATTCGTCTTGATCTCTTATAGTTTGTTAGGTGAACATAAAAATAAAAATAGAGTTTGCTTACATATGAACTTGCTATTGGACTCATAATTTTTTCTCTTAGTTATCTATATTAACTAATGTCCAAAACAATCTAAGAACTTTGAAAATATAGATGTACTTTAACTATTATACACAAATAGTTGGCAATATACAAGAAAATTTGATTGTTTGAATAGTAACTAATTATGAGATTTTTGGAGTCTCTAGTTAAGGTCCTGTTGCCCCTCATGTCATCAGGGGTACATATGAACACTTTGCAGTGTTTATCACGACCATTATAAGCCCAAGGTCACAAGTTTAAAGTGATGTAAAAGTCATGTGAGGCTTTGTATTAGGTACATGTCTGTGTCTTTTGAGTCTGTATCTTTGTATTAGGTACAGGCCTGTGTCTTTTGAGTCTGTATCTTGTTGTCTTGGTCAAACGATGGCTGGTCCCTTGAAGTTTTACTTCGGGTTACTCTTGTCCTATACATGATTGGAGGGCTTTAGGAGAACTCCCTTGAAGTGTCATGGTTTTATAGGAGCTTGCATTTGTAGGGGTAATCACCGGTGTATGGGCTAGTCCAACCCCTGTCAAGGTGCGACTATGTTATTACAGATGGTTATGGTCTATAGAGTCTGTAGGTGGCCTTCGATTTGGTGCAATATTCCTTAGACAACTCTCAGAGCATGGTAGTCTCATTTGACAATTTTTCACATTTATCAATATAGCTCAAGGTTCCCAATGCATAGTGATCCTAGTGGTCAAAAAGTCAACTTGGTCTCAGAATGTGTAGTTTGAAGGGAAGAACCCATGCCATGTCGAGTTTTTCTATTAGAGAAGGAAGTGGCTAGTTACATCTTGGTCAAACTTGGTCAATTGGTCAAAGCAGGTTCCCAGGGGACAGAACGGGGGCAACATTGGGTTGTTTGTGACATGCATTATGACAAATGTGGTCTACTCAATGAGAAGAACAAAACCCATGTTTTTGCTTTTGCAAATCCTCAAGGGCGTTAGAGATCATCCACTTGGGCATGATGATGTAGTAGGATAGGTTTCCAGGGTGCATGATAGGGGCAAATATTGATATAATTTGACATGTCGTATGTCAAAATTGGTTTATTGAACAAGAGGAACAAAACCCATGTCTTAGTTTCTTGAAATTCCAAAGGGCGTTAGAGGTCCAAGACAGGGCATGATGACATGGCAAATAAGTGATGACGTGGCAATGTTGGGAAACATATGAAGATTTCAAGATATACCCAGTTTAGATCAATGCAGGTTTCAACATACCTAGGTGCCAAAATTGTCAGAAAGTCAAGGGCGTTGTAGACAATGTTATCAGAATCGAACCGATGATCGAACTGAAAAACCTCGTGGACTGAGAACAGGTAAAACGCCGGAAAAAAACTGGTTTACCAAAAACACAAAATATTCATATTTGAAAGAAAAAACATATATATTCATGTGCATCCATATGAATCCAAACCATTTATACACAAATATGCAAAAGTTCTCATTTATATAGCGAGTAATAATGCATATAACCAAAGTCACACTTTTTGCAAAACATCGCTGAACCCAAAAACATCAAGAAACAAGCTCTAAAAGGCCTTTTCAGTCCAAAATAACATGATAGTATGAGACTACAGTGTACAATACTACAACTACAACCTACAAGTGCTAATTGCCAATGTCATCATCAAAGTCATCATCCTGATCATCCTCGTCATCCTCATTTGAAGAATGAGAAGCATCCAAGTCTGCAATCATTGCCTATATTGGGATCTTCATCATCAATATAACCCTCTAAGCGTTAAAATAAAATAGAAAAAGTGTAGCATGTCAAGTCAAGATTTTGTTTGAGTGATGGGTACATTTTTAGTAGAGTCATGATAGAGGAGTTCGACAACCATTGCCACTAACATCAAAGTACATAGAGGGATTGGTGCTCTTTATTAAATACTAGTTCCTTGCTCTCGTACATGACAAAATCCAATGGAAACTATGCAATCCCCACAATCCTAATATCCTGAAAAATTGTTGAGTCTTTTGGATTTTGAGTGAAATCTAAAATTTTACTTTCTCCGTATGAAATCCAATGAGGTTAGAACCACTCTCAAACATCCTGAGTCATTTCTTGATAATGTTAAAAATTTAAGTAAAAGGATGGAAATGAAAGATTAAGGGAAAACATTACCATTAAATGCATAACAATAATAGGACCATAGGCTTGAATATTAGGTTGGTGATCCGGATTTAACCAGGAACGCAACAAATTACAGAGATAACCATAAACACAAAGATGTAGCGGAAATAATACTTCATTTCATTAATGGAAAATACTGAAACATGCTTACAATCAGATATGGAAATAAACTAGCTAGGGCGATGGTAGCTTATCTCTGAGAAGAGATGTGATGGCTACATGCCTCTGAACTGTGTTACAATGAGGCTCGAAGGCCTATTTATTGTTGAGACACAATGAAAGACCCTTCACATTCCAAAACCTAACCCTAGGAGATGAAACGCCAAACTGTGGGCCCCGTTTGGGGGTAAGTTGGTACATCAACTTCCCGGGGTCGTAACTTTAGCATATGATCTCCGTTGGACGCGTACAATTGCTCATTAGAAAGATCTATTCGAGCACTATCATTGTTGGAACGGGCAACATCGGTCCATTGCATGGACCCATGTTGCCCCCGGATTCCCCAAAAAACGTCGTTTAGGGCCT